>JAFMTC010004158.1:202397-224055 GCA_018845635.1 Nicrophorus orbicollis | reverse complement strand
AAACAATAAGTAATTTATAAGTTTGATTTCGTCCTAAAGGTGTGATCCAGGACGGTTATGAATAGAGCAACAAATCGTAAACTTAAAAAAAAATAAGCGATTGTGACAAACTACCATTAATTTAGTACACTCCAGTATAATTTACAAATCAAAGAAAACAAATACCATTAATAATACTTCAAAAACTTGAAATTGTTTATGTAGTATTAGTTTAGTTTGTAGTATTAATTTAAAAGATATTTTTTTAATTCAATGGGTTATTTGATTTGATTCATACAATCATTTTTAATAAGTTGTTTTTCGTAAAGTTTGTATATTTTAACTACTACTCATCCTTACAAAGTGAAACAAATAAAAATCTATTGTAGAATATTTAAGATATCTGCTTTAATGAATATTTTAATTCTGTTTATTTTTTTTTAAATTTAATACATAATTTCTACTTTATTGAACTTCAATTTTAATTTATATATTTTCCAGAAATAATATGATAGGTGTTACTTGTGAATATAAATTTGTTTTCAGTTGATATAATGGATTCAAAATTAACACATTAATGTCTGCCATTCCACGCTTTTGTACACTTATTTGTGACGTGATTTTGAGTTTTGTTTCTGCGATTTTGATAAAAGTAATTATTTTTTCAAAACTAAATGATATTATAATGTGTGACGCTAATAGTTTGACAAAATTATTCAATTATCTTGTGTTGGGGTTCATTGTATTGCACTTTACAGAAGCGTCTGTACAACTGTTTTATATTTACACAAATAAAAAAACTATACAAAACTTGAAAAAAATGTCGTAGAAACCATCAAAGTCTACGATCCTATAATGCCATTTGAGATTTTGCTTTGGTTCAAAATAATTGTCACAACTTTGTAATTGACCGTAAGGATTGAAAAAAATAGACATAGTATGATACAGGAGTTTCATGAAGATTTTGACAATCCATCGCAAATTGTATGTCACTTATAAGTTATTAGAAATACAAAATAATATGCATTTTGCCGTTAATTAAGATTTTTAAAGTGCGACTGTTTTGTAATGGTATTTAGTGAAACCGGTAACGCACGAATTTGCGAAAATCGAATTCCCGACTATCATATTCCCGACATACATTATCCCGACTGTATCTAATTGCCGACATGTATGCAATTCCCGACATCCGTTATCCCGCCCCTATTAATTTTGAAATGAAACATATTTTTCTCTTTTTTTCTTAATAATCCTTTTACTGAGTTCAGTATGACGCAATAAAGAAAAATGACATGTAGTTTAATTTTGAGCATTAATGGGTTTACTTGTTCTAAGAGTTGGTGCTTTTAATTCTTATATCTTAATAATAAAATAAGGTAGGGCAGAAAGACCTACAGTCTATGGCCCTTCGCAGCAATAGCGTTATATTTATTTTTTCTTTTCTTTGTATTTTTTTATTTCAATTATATTCAGTTTAGATTTTTCTTGTAGTTGTTATTAACAATAAAATAATGGGAATATTGAACTGAATATTTTTCTTTTTGTTTTCAGGTAGAGAATGAATGCGGAGAAATACCTACTGTGATAGTTCAAAATAAAATAGACCTGATGGACCAGAGCGTCGTGAATCCGTAAGTATAATAATAAAATCGAGAAATGTGAAATCACGGAATAAAAAGAATGTAGGAAAGGAATAGGGGGAAGAGTAAAACAAGCTTACGAAAGAGCAGAAAGAAACGGATTTAGTCTGTTTCCGTGTTCTTAATCGTGTCTTATTCATCTCAGATGCGTGCGGTTTCCTTATTTTATGTATATTTCGGTGCGTTTTCCGCGTGTCGAAATATAAATGTAACCTTGGTGCGTTGACCCAAAATCGCGGTTCGCTTCCTACATAGTTTGTATATAGTGGGTTGTGTGTGTGTGTGTATATGTATAGGTATGGATGTGTATGTGTGTGTGTGCATGTATTTCGGTCTACCCGCAGTTCATTATCCTAATGTTGCCGAGGCCCATTTCGGCTTATTTTATCGAATGTGTCCATTAAATCGTGGCCTCGATAAGACTGATGCATTTCTTCCGCACTTCCGGTCATTGCCGTGACCGGACGACATTTGTTATTCGCAGCGCCTTAAGGGAGGTACACGTTTCAGTTTTGGCGCAGAAATTTATTCAATCTGCGTTTTTTTAATCTCACATTTATCTACGAAAAAAACACCTCAAATAGAATATAATTCGTACAAATACATGCAAATTAAATGTATGACTCATACATACAATGTATAGTGAAAAATCTTTTTATTAAGTAATTGATGGATTAAACATTTTTCTATGAAATTAAATAAATTTATAGGTGTCTTCTTCACTATTATTTTGTTTTGTTTTGTCGTCTATTTTATTTTACAATCTATTTTTGTGAACATATAGTACATCTTGAGGCATATTTGACATTTTTAGATTGCTTTTTAGAAAGTTTTTCCCATTGGAAGTTTTATTTTTTCTATGATTAAATTAATTGTTACACATGATTTTGGATGTCTTATAATAGTTATTGATAGTTCTCTTGTCTTTATACTTGCTGCTATACCTGACATTACATACTTTGGTCCTTAAAAAGAACCTGGATTGGCTGGCATTCGATCCTCAGTTTGAAAAATTTCACTATTGGTACTATTAACCATTCGGCACTGAGCCACCCTTTGTTACTTATTAACTTTTTTATTAATCTTCAAAACATACATGAATAACAAAATAAACAATTGTCAGAAAGACATCAGTTAATAGCTCTTTTCTAATAGTTAATAAATAACTTTAAATACAATAATAAAAAAAGAAAACATACAAAAAGAATGAAAATAATCTCTTCACAAATTTTATAGATTTTCATCATTATTTATTGTTATTATATAAAATAAAATATAATCAATGAGAAAGTTAGTAAAGTTAGTAGATTATAAAAAGGCTGACTTATAAAACTATTCATAAATTATTTTTAATTGTGGAAAAACTATTTACAAACTTGTTTAGTTATAAAACTAATAATTAAGTTATATTACATATAAACCATATAACTTAATTAGATACAAAAGAACTGTTTTTGAAGAAATATTAGATGAAGTGATGACGAAACATTGGATAATCAATGGAATAAATTAGTTCGTGTAAAGAAATAGAATGTTTTTATATATGTTTCCATTTTACACGATACCAATAAATCGAGTTACAGGAATATTGCGAGTACATAAGATAGTTCATTATCTACCAATTTTGCATTGCAAAATATACAATAAATACGAGTGTTGTCAACTTGACTTGGCGTCAAAGCGAAAAGTCGTATAACGAATATCGACTTCGAAAAAGTATTTTTGCCGTTATAGCGAAACATTTTAGGCCGTAAATCGAAAATGTGCCTTAATTGAAGAGGGCCGTTATAGCGAAATGCCGTGTAAAGAGCGGCCGTATAGCGAGGTATGGGAGTAATATTGTAATAAATAATTAGCGGAAAAACTAAGGTCGATAGCCCTTTGGTGATAAATAAAAATTGTGAAATAAGTATTCAATTAAAGTTATTTAATACAATTAAAATATTTGGAAAAGTAAATTGAAGTGTATATAAATGTTGCTGTAGAAAATGCATGCAAGGTTATATAAACATCGGGCTGCTCAAGAGGTCAGCCGCATGGCCGTTTGCAGTACGAGACACCACAGCACAGTGGTTTGTGGAAACTCTGCATGGTTATAAACTGTTTTGTTTAGTCTTGCAAGATTCAGGAGTAAACAAGACCGTGGCACTGTTGTACTTTTGAGGAGAGCTAAAATATCCTTTCGAAGGAAACAGCATAATCTAAAAGAAATAAATAGGAGCGTGATTCACCGAGACTGCAATACACGCTTTATACTCTCACACTCTGCTTATAATAAAAGACGTGTGTGTTTACAACGTAAAGTGTTTTCATTAAAACCAATTAAAAAACACTTATTTATATAAAGATTTCTACATTTTAGTTTAAACACACTTAACAATATTTTCAGTTTACATTCTTATTTTAGATCTTAAATTAATTTGTACACTAAGTATATGATGGATATAGTATATGAACTATATACTAAGTATACGATAATAGTTTATTTTGTAACGTACATTTTTTTTACAATTTTGTGTTTGGAAATTATTATGGAAATATTACAAGTGATGATTTATTAATTATATTATATAACTAATTGTATGACATTATCATAATTCAAAATCTAACTCATTTATTGATTTATTATATTAAAAATAATAAATTCAACTGACTTAAATACAATAATTATTCAACTTTTACATTTAGAAAATAATTTTTAATTTTAAAATGTTTAATTTGTTCTAATCATAAATTTGTTTTTTATTATCTTAATTTGTTTTTTTTTTGTATGAAATTTGTTAACAGGTTAATTTTATTTTATCCTTGAATTTTCGCAGAAAACTTTATATTTCAACCAATTTGTTATATAACATTTTTAATAACAATCATTAAGTCTATTTTGTAGCTTATTTTTCATTCATAAAAGAAATAACATTGAATTTATATGATTTTGTACATTAAAAACTTGGAAATTTTCTTATTACAATGTATAAAACAATAACAATGAACAAAATTTTAAATACAAAACGCTCGGTCACTAGCATCTTTCCATTAGATTGAAAGAATTTATATACATTTTGAATTAATGTAATATTTTAATAACACTTATTACTGATCAATAGCACTTTATAATAGGTTTTGTATTTATCTGTTTATTCGATGAAAATAATAATTATTGTTATTTAAATTAAATTAGAAAGACCTAAGTTAATAATAGGCCCAATTTGTGGTCAATCAAAATGTTTAATAATTTAATTCACATATTAAATATCAGATATAATTAAATTATTCTAGGATAATATTTACCAATTTGTCGTTTAATAGTGTAATAAAGTGGACTGGTCGTCCTTAAAACGTCTCCATTAGACGGTAAACTATACGCACAGTTTCATTTTGCTCAATTTGCGCAAACGTTTTCCGTTTCAATTCGTAAATTTCCTGCCGCAGTTCGGATTTAACGGCCGCAGATTACGTGAGATGCCGCCTCTCTAGGGTTCATCGTGCCAACTTTTTTCCGACGTGTTCGACCGAGGTGAAATTGAAAACTCTGCATGAGGCCCTTTTGCTCCTTCTTTCCTTCCACACTCTTCCCAGACGTACGAAGTGTATATCTATATATTCCAAGAACGTGAGAATACAATTTTACTCCACTGCGGAAATTACATAAGTACATTTCTTATAATAAAATACGTTTCTAAACGCATAATAAAGCTGTTATTTTACTCAAAACAATATTAAAAAAAAGTTAAAAATTTTTGTTCCATATTCAATTGCATGCGTTTACATAATCAATCTAAGTTTAACAGGTGAACTTAAGCAAAAGTGTAGTTTTAAACGTCGTAAAAAATGTTTAGGTTGCTTTCAATAAGTTTATTACTACTTATTTATTGAACTGAAAATTCGCATAACACAATCTTCAATATAAAATTAAACTTTAAGCATTGGTTAGATTATATATTACCTCTTCTGGAAATTGAAGATTTGGACAATTTATTTATTGAATTCATTTTTCCTTTTTATTTTAGTTTTGTAAATATTTGCCATAACAGTTATAATTATTAAAATTTTATATTTCTTTAACCCACCCTTTATTCACCTTAATTTCCCATGCTTCTTCCTCTCTTAAAGATTTTATCCAAAAGCTTCAAAGCTACAATATCCTCTCCCCATATTACCTTTGGTAATCTTCCCATCTACTTGTCGCCCTCTGTAAAATACCTAGGAAACCTGCTAGATCCAAAACTCAACCTTAACTCCTATTCAAAATTTAGAGAAGATCCCGTTATTTCCGATCCCTAACATTCCCAATGCCGGAACCCTGTTCTGAAAAGTCTCTCCGTATCCAAACAACCGCTCCATAATCCTTTAAATGACCTCCTCTATTCCAAAACCAAAATTGTTCCAGTCCGCAATAGATACCTCCCCCTTCCCTTTAAATTCATCTCAAAAGACTCAAGTTTATCCTCTCTCTCCAAATTTTGTATCCTTCCAAATCCATCAACCCCTCCTAAATATAAGTATCCCATACAAACCCTATTCCAGTATCTATTATGCCTATAATTATGTCCCTTCCCTTTCCTAGAGGCCGCCTTTTTTTATAATGTTTTTTTTCTCCTTCTTGTCAATTTCTACATTGTATATAATATTCATGGGCGGAAAGATTAATGGTTATGTTTGGTTATATTTTGAATTATATTTTGTTTTTATAACTGACCAATATATTATATTATATTATTATTTCTTTAAATAATTGTACAATTCTAAAAACAATGATAGAGAAATAGAAAGAAATACATATTTTGTAGTTATTAGTATATGATGAAATATTAGTTATGGATGTTTTGTAATTATGAAACATGTTTTATTTTATGTATAATTGGTACTTTGAGCTATATCAAAAATTATACCAAAATTAGTGAACCAAAACATGTGAACATCATCAAAACAGGGCTGTGACATCTCAGAATAAAACACTTTGATCATGTTATATTCTGACATGTCTTATTTCTTCATGTCTGTTAGCCTGTCATATTTTGAGTTTTAAGGAATTCATGTCAATTATTAGTTACGTCTAACAGAATTGCACGTATAGTGCATCTTAGACAAGTTGTTAAGAGTCCCTGTACCACAAAAATTTGATGCAAAAGGTACCTCACCGCTGACCGAATTTTCCAGCATTAACCAGTCCGCAATAAGGTAGGCTGATATAGGACTGAAAAGGTGCCATAAATAGGGTCGTAACATAAAAAAATGCTACTGCAATTACTGCATTATACGTATATTAAAAAATCTATAGAAATTGTATTGCTTTTAATCATGTTTAATTCTTATATAAACAATCTTAATACAAAAGCAATAATATACAGTACAAATTGGAGGTATGCGTAAGACTACTGTAATAACAGGAATTCGAGATGTTAACGGTTGGATTGCAGTTAAATGCAATTTAGAAGCGTTTAATTTTATTATGATTAGAGGTGCGCAAGTGGAAGACGGTAAAAAACAAGAGAGAAGAAGGAAATTGCGTTGGTATGTAAACAAAATTGTGATCCGTTAATTACCATCGGAAACGGTTACTCTTCAACATTGGACTGTGCGCAAATTAGGCGCAATCCATTTTTGCTTTCTCCGATCTGTAATAACTTCTCGGAGATTTTTAATTGACTTAATTGAGGCGGCGACATTCTTCACGCAACCACGCGGAATGTTGTTTCGAAAAGAAAATGAGCCGAGACAAAAGAGGGCATATTAAGAAGAAAAAATCAATAACAGAGATATGCAAGTCGTGAAGTTTCTCTTGAACTTATTTCTTATTTGATTTGCAGGGAGGAGGCCGAACTTTTGGCCCGAGCTCTGGGTTGTCGGCTGCTACGCACTTCCGTCAAGGAGGACGTCAACGTGGCTTCCGTTTTCCGGCATTTGGCTGCTAGATGTTTGGCCGAGATGCGAGAACCTCGCGATGATTACTATTCATCTGTATCCCACGGACATCATCCAGTCACCATCAGTAAGTTAGGCAACCAACTGCACATGTTATTTAACTATACAGTAATACCTCGTATGATGCGACTTCAATCAATTCCGATAGTGAATTACAAAACAAACAAAATTTGAATGCATTGAAATATAAACAAATTATAATAAAAGTACACACACCAGTTTTTATTTCGTATTTCTTCATTTTATTGTATTACATTTCGAAATTTAAAAAATCAGACTTTCTTTGATGATGCGTCCAATGAATTATTATAAAACTGGAAGTAATATTTTAGTGTTTTAGTGTGTAAACAATCTCTAATTTATAGGGTTATTTCAATAGAAGCCTTATAACAAAATGACTGAAAGTTAAAATATTATAAAGTGTAAATGAAAGTAAATTATTGTGTATTAGATATGTTTATAATTTGTTTATATTGATCGAAAAGACCATCATTTGAAATTCACTATTAATATTTGGCAGAATGATGTTAGCCCTTTGGCCCAATTTGAACCAATAAAGATATCGAAACAAAAAATTATAGAAAATATTAATTATATTCAAAATATAAGTTACATCCAAAGTAAAACAAAAAATATAGTAAAAAAAATAAAACAATATATATTGAAGAATTAACAATGAATATAAAAGATAAGTTTTGATATAAATATGAACCAACTAACAAAAATTCTAAGTAAATTTAAAGAAGGAAGGAAATAAATTTGGATTAAAGATTATCGATCTTATTTTATAAATATATAAAAGAATAAGTATGTTAAGCTATACGTAGTAACTATTTTCTCATAACTCATTATTCTCATTTAAAAAACATTGATAAGAATAGTTAGGCTTAAGTGTTAAGTGTAGAAAAATATGGTAATATTCAATTTTCTAATTAAAGTTGCAATTGCATTGTCAATATTTTGTTAATGTGAAATTAGTCCACAATTATACCAATAAACAATATGAAAAAGATGTTTAAGTAAATTATGTTTAACTTATGTTTTTTATGTTTTTAGAAATCAAATTTGATTATTGTAATACAGCAAAGTTCAATTTGTAAAACAATATTTTAATAACTTACTTCTTATAACAATGATGCTAACGTTTACAAACAATAGTACAAGCAATACTTAACTTGAAGTATAGTGGCTATGTGATAAATTGGAAATTTCGTCACTGTATTTAATTTAAACATCGCAATGAGCGGAAATATGTATTGTGTAATATATTATCAGAAATTATGTGTAAGAAGTATGAGATGTTGTAAATAGATAGTAACCACACTTGACAGAATCATATGCAGTTAATTTTGTAATTTATAATGAAATTAATACTAGAAATCGTAATTAAGTTAATTTTTAATAATGGAAATCATAATTTTGTCCTTTATCCATGACAATTTAATTTAATAGTCTTGATTAAAATATAATTTACTAATATTTCATTATATGATAGTATGTCTTGAAATTTAGTTATATTTATTTGAAAATCAGCAATCCTGAACATTTTACAATGTGAAAATAAGTAAACATTGAATGGAAAGACTGCCGTCAATAGCCTTTATAAATGTAAATAATTACTATTATTGTTATATAAAT
The DNA here is from genome assembly GCA_018845635.1 of Nicrophorus orbicollis. NCBI lineage: Eukaryota > Metazoa > Arthropoda > Insecta > Coleoptera > Silphidae > Nicrophorus > Nicrophorus orbicollis. Next base: position 214,876 of record JAFMTC010004158.1, on the reverse strand, counting down.
ATCTTTTGTTTATGACTGCAATTAAAATTATTATCAAGGAAAAAATATAAAAAGTGTGCTTTGAATTTTTATATAAATTTATAGGTAAATGTTTCTTGGCAAATCTACAAATTGTCGTAAATGCAACAAATTAATTAACTATTAAAAAGAATCCGAAATAAATTTATTTTAATTTCAACAATAAATCGTAATGGTATGATAGAAAGTATAAAAAGAAAAGTTCATATCGTTTTGTGTGTATCTAAAAACATATATTATTTATTATTATAATTGAATTATAAAGTGGGAAAGTTGATGCGAGATTTCACAAGTATTGTATGAATTCAATACAGAAAAAATAACAAGTCGACGCACAAGATTATAACTCTCTAATACTCAAAACTTAAACTGTAATATTATATTTTGTGTCTGTTTTAGATGCCTTCAGTCCTAGTCACTCGGCAAAGAACCATAACGGTACGATAATCTTGAGGCCAGGCAAACACAAGAAGAAGAAGAACGTGCTGAAGAACGCCTGCAGATTGTTATGAATCCGACAACAACAACAAGAAGACCATCATCACCACTATTTTCTGCCGCCACCACCAATTATTATTATTGTTTGTTTATGTTGTTCTTTACGATTATTATTATGATTATTTGTATGATTTTTATTTAACCACTTTAGGGCCAACTTCAACTGCGCTTTTATTTATTAACACTCGACCTTCTTAGCTTCAACTTCAGTTTCTTTCGCCATGTATAAATACTTCTTAATACATTTAATCGATACCACCTATATCTTATTTTATTTTCGATGTAAATATAAATACGATCACTGTATATTAATTATAACTTGCCAATTGACGAATAAATTCTTTGAAAGTTACAAAAATATTAAAAAATAAGAGTCTCCACCAGGCCAAAGGCGATGTGCGAATATTATTTTACATATAATTCACATATTTACACTTATTACTATATTATAATTATTAATTTTTGTTCGTTTACTAATTTCGATTTGTTTATACGTTGTATTCTTTTAATTTACCGCTACTTTTTAAGTACCCTTATCAACTACAACAGCAAAAAATATCCTCTCCCGACATGTTTCTTAATCAACTGTATTTAGTCCATGTAATTAATATAGTAATAAATATATTTTTTATTTCACGTTTACGCAAATATTGAATGCGGACGAATCACAATTAATTACAAATACATGACTTTATTTTGAATTTAAGTCTCAGTTTCCTCTTCGATTTCACCGAAAGTCTCTTTCGTCTTAATCTTATTGATCTCTTCTTTCATGTCGTCGCGTTGTTTGCGTTTGAAGAAGCCTTTCTGGAATTTGAAAAAAATATAAATAAATACTATTAAACATATACTAAGTAATGTAATAGCTCACCTTGTACATTAAGTAAGTTAATGCTGAGAGAAGCAAAATACCGATTATTACTGCTAAAAGAATCCAATACCAAGCGATGCCACTTTCATCAATGGTATCTTCCAAAACAACTTCTGAAGTTTTGACGACTCTAAAATCAAATTACGAATTTAATACTTATATTTCATACAAATTGCAGTGCTCACATTTCATTGTTCTCCAAGTATTCCAAATCCAAAACCGCGGTGAACGTATTCTTGAAGTACTTCACTGCAAAGCAATGTTGAAATAACAATAGTTTACAAAGCATTAATTGTAATCACTTACTGATATTATCGATGTGCGGTTTCACCACAATGAAAACTTTAATCTCTTGACCTTTCCTCATCGTCAACCAACATTTAATTGACATGCATTGTATCTTCGAATTTGAACAACTCAGTCTATCGTCCTTGTTGTTTCCGAACAAACCGGCCGCAGCTATTTCCTTCGTCTCATCATACTTGTCTTCTTCTACGTTTTCTGGTAAATCAGTGTCACATCTAAACCCTTCTGAGGTGGACTTTAAACAAATAAAATTAATAATTTGAAAATTTATGCTATAAAATTACTTACCGTTGGTCTGTGAACGCTCAAAACATCTTCTTGATCGCTCTTAATTTTACTCGGGATTTTAAAGCTGACTGCGAAATTTTCAATTGGACTTGGACCAATATTCCTAATATAGAATCCATGATTGTAGGTAAGCGCCTCAGTGACATTCTTATTCTTATATACTATCTTATCTGAAATGCTAACAAAAAATCAACACTTGATAATTTCGAAGCATTAACAAATTTACCCATCAGTTTCCAGTTTGCTTCTGTATTCTAAAGGAAGATTTATTGTGGATTGCAACGTCTCGTTGACGCAATTTAAACTGAATTGGAAAAGTAAGTTAGTGCGAATATCCTGAAAGTCCTTGGTATTTAACTGATACTCAATTGTGTTCTGAAAAGAGTCAAGTTATATTTGAAACTATCAAGTTTATGGTTGAGATTGATCTTACTGAATTTTGTAATATTTTATCCAATGAGCAGTTGTTAAAATTTTTCTCGCAGTTTCGGTCGGTCTTCGTAACGAAAATGCCAGATGGTGATGCCAATGAGGTTTTGCAGAGGTAGGCTGGTTCGTTGTTGTTAACTACTTTTACTTTTAGTGATATCTTTTCTTCGGATCCCACAGTTAACTTGTCTATATTGAATTCACTCGATATTTGCAAAGCAGGGGTACAGATTTGATCTGAACCACAATTCAGGAGGAACGGGATCTCGTGAGTTACGGAATTTTTCTTTGTTGGAGAAAGAACTGGACATGTTGGACAATCTGGAATTCAATGTAAACATTACGTATAATATGATTACTGCATATAATGCATATATATTATTCACTAAATGATCACTAAGAAATAATACTGTGAAATGTATATATTTTTAATTATTTACTGCATTCTAAAATAGCGATTTTAGTCCGTCCTATATATATATAATGGGTCAAAAATTATAGCTTTTACTTTGAGTCAAATCATTAAAACAATATATTATAATTAACTAGAAGCAAAAAGGTTGAGAAATACTGTTCTAGAAGTACAATTATAGTTAAGATGATTTAGTAATTTTACTTAGTTTATTTAATCGATTTATACTATTTTATTATAGAAACGTTGTCTTCCTGATTGATTGAAATAGAACAATATTTCAAAAGGCGGAAAAGCTTAGGTAACATTTGTCACTAATAAAGATTATTATTTGTCCAAAAAAGGTACATTCTCAATTATATTTAGAATTTTTGATCTATTGTATTATTGAGATAATATTTATTATTGGGTGATTCGGAAAGTCATTTTCGTTTTTCCAAACAGAAGACTTTAATAAGTTATGCAATAGACGTACTCTCTACCAAGGAAGAAGATCAGAGGAGGGTGGAGAGAGCGTACGAAAAAATGGCAGTGGAAGCCAATAATGAACTATTAGTCCTGATAAGACAATCAACATCTCAGAGCAGTAACACTGAACAGGACCTAGATGCTAATGAAGAAGAGGAGAGGTTTTTAGTGGGTAAGAATCCCACAGTATTACGATTGCACCGTGGTCCCTATGCAAGGTTTTCCTCTTCTCAGAACAAAATTAAACAGAAGACTTAGTTGTATTTTTGCACATCCAACTCCAGATTTAAGTAGCTGATGTAGCAAAGATCGTCGTTGTGAAAAAGTTTATTTGATTCTGCACAATAGCTTTTAATTGGTTCCTAAATATGGAAAGTTGAAATACATTTTCGGCATATCTTGCTTTTTACTATAGAAAACGTAAAAATGCAAGAAAATAGTGCTAAATTGGTTTGCAAAATTTCGTTCCTACAAATTTGATGTTGAAGATATATCATGTTTTGAAATGCTATTTGAAGCTAATGAAGATACAATAGAGGCATTGATCGAAAAAACTTCGTATAACAACTCATGAGATCACTCTGATATTAAATAAACGCCTTGGTATAATTTCAAAACTCAACATATTGATTCCATATGTTTTTGATGAAAGAAATTTACTCCGGCGAATACATAGGCTTCTTTTCAAACGTCAAGAAAATGATCAATTTTTGAAGCGAATCATATTCTCCAGATTTGACACTTTGGGATTATTACTTGTACCAGTCACTACACTTTTTTCTGAAGGAAAATCTTTACTTTAAACGAAGAAATAAAAATGACTCAGTTTTTTTACAGTAAATATCAGAAATTTTAGGATCGTTGTACTGCCAGGAGGATGGTAAAAGGTACTGAACCAAAATGGAAAATATATAATTTAATAAAATATTTATACAGTATAAGAAAATCGTCTTTCATTTTCACTGAAAAAACGAAATGATTTTCCGAACCATCCAATATTTATTTAACAATTTTTATTGCGAAGAACCAAAGAAGATATTTAGCTTAAATATATTTTCTGTTCTATAGATTTTGATATTGATAATAAATCTTCATGATTAAGAGCATAATTATAATAGTAAATAGCAGACAATATAAAATATATCAGTTAAAATAATAAAAGAATTGAGATTTGCTGTTTTCAAAGGTTTAAATTATTTAAGATTTTTTTAATTTAATACATAACATAGATATTTTCTCAGTCTTTTGGTTTATCTACTATTATTATTATAGCTAATGTATAACAGTAATAAGTAACAAAAAATACATGACAAACAACTGTTAAAAAATATAACATAAAAAGTAGATCTATAAGTTCAAACTCTTCAATTAATAATCATAATTAGTGTTATATTAATTGTAAAAGTCACAAATCGATAAAAACGAAACCATAAAGTTTTTGTCAAGTAAATTTCCAATTCAGATATTTTCTTTTTCTTTAGTTTCACTACTATTTTGATAATAAATCTTCCTGATGAAGATTCTACTTGTAATCGTCACCAATTTATATTATTGAAAATGGATCTACTACATTCTATATTTTCAATTATTTATGCTGATTTAATCTCATATATATTTGGTATTTATTAGGTTCTCTATTATTTATTATATAAAAAAACGTTGAAAAATATTGTATTTAATAAGTAAGGTAAATATGTGAAATACACTAGTTATACTAATTTAAAAATTAAATTTACTGCAGCCTTTAACAGTTGTTTCAGATTTTGTCATAAATATTTATAATATATCTTCATGTTTAATAGTCTAATTTTCTTGGTAAGAGTACATGTACAACTTCACAAGCTTCAATTGTTTAAGCCTTTCTCAAGTCCATTAATTTCTCTCTTATTTATTTATAATAGATTTCAGTGATAAACAATCTAATTGTATTAATTAATAATAGAAATTTAGTTATTATTGCTATGTTTAAAGATGTGATTTATATTATTCCTCTATTTCTAAATTATATTATGTTGCTTATGCAGTTCTTTCCAAAGATCTTTCACAATGACTGTATTTTCAGATATTCAATTTCCAAAGCAATATTTTCATATTCCTCGCTTAATTTTAGTATTTAAGCTTGGTAATTTAATTATTCTAGTATTTAGAGAACAAAATTCATTGAATTACTTACCATCAGCTGGTCTGGCATTCAACTCTATACTTAATGGAGTAATATCATCGTTGTTCTTTAACAAATAATAAATTAAGATTAGTTTAAATGAAATTGTATTCTTTGTTCATTCTTAATTGTTATTTAATAATGTTGTTAATGTGATTTACTTACAATAAGTTTAACTTCGATCGTGCTGCAATGTTGCTTACTAATCATCAGTGTTTCCTTCTGATTTGCACTTGACTGTCTACTGGTTATGGTTACAATAGTATTCACTCTATCGTGACCATTCAGTTTCAGGCAATAAGTAAATTTGAAGGGAGGATTATCGTGGAAACTCTGCAAACTCTCCACAGTATCTATCGTAAATTGGTAGTAGAACAGTGGTTTGGATTTGATGAGAAACGCGTTTCCAGACTTGTAAGCACCAACCGCAAAGTCTTGAAAAGCAAACATTACAATCACATAATTTTCAGGTTTGAATGTCTACCATTATTTCCATCGTTTGTAACGTCAACGCCTCGTGATAAGCTGAAGCCGAATCCGTTGGAATTACTCATGACAAGTCTTTGATGCTGCTCCAATTTCCCATCGATGTACAAGTAAATGTAGACAGCTCCCCTTCCGTTATTCTCGTATGGACTTGAAATGGCCACAGCTTAAATAAGCAAAAATATGTGAACTCTTTTCATTACTCTTAAACGTGTTAATATTACCGTCATATGCATCTCCTGTGATTTTACCCAAATTACTCATGGCCGAACCGAATCTGCCACCCTCCACGTGTCCCAACAATGAGTACTTTTTGGTAAATTTCTCCTAAAACGCGATCATTCAGGCATGTTTACACAATTACAATTTTACTTAATTACGTTTTCGTAGAAGTACACATACACCTTTCCTTGATCGTAAAATTTCTCTCTATAAGTTGGTGCAGCTACGAGCAGCTCATCCACGCCATCTCCGTTGATATCCAAGACGCAAAGGACGCTAGCGAAGTAAGAACCAGGTGTAGTTCCCAATTCCGTTTGGACTACAGTCTTATGCGAGATCACCTCGAACTGTCCTCTCAGGCGGTTTCCCCTCGGAGCTCCTAATACCGTGTAAGTCTTACCAACATTTACCAATGCTACGGCGTATCCTCTGTATTCGTAAATGCGGAAATGTTTTAGCTGAGTTACTTCGAATAAATCGCGATAATCGTATGGTTTGTTCGACGATTTCACCATCTGCCGTCTGGCATTAATCGGAATATCTTCATGAATCAATCGAATCGCATTTCCTACGAATACACATGTTTATATCAATAATACTTCATTAACAAACATAAATAGTTTTTTTAATGTATTATTTCAAACAGTAATTATCTGTAAATTAATAACTGTAAATAACTATAACATACCCGTGAAATCCAATTGACCTGGAGCACCGATCAAGAAAGTATCCTGAAAATTAATACATTAGTTACACGTTAATTTGGAAATAAATATCGTTCTTACATTACTATGATCGTATGTAGCTGAGAATCCAAATTCAGACAGAGCATGATTGTATCTGCCTCCATATAATTGTCTCGCTAAAAAATAAAAAAGAATAATTAACAGAACAGCGTACATCGATTCATTTCTATTTATGTATTGGTTACTATTTTATATTTTTGTATTGTTAATTATTATAAAATACATAAACATATAAACATAGCTATTATGTAATCAGGGTATTAATTGTTCACAAAAATCTTCGAATCCCTCCGCTGACCGATTTTCTCGGCATTTACCGGTCAGGAAAATAAGGTAGTGAGGCTGACAAGGACCGAAAGGTTCAGAAATAGGGCCGTAACGTAAAAAAATGTTCAAGGGCTCTAGATACCAGTTAATTAAAGTATCTAAGTAACCTAAGAACAAAATATGTCTATTTTAATTTTAATTCTCATTCAATGATGAGTATGCCCTGCATCATACTTCTCGTGGTGCCTAGCCTAGTGTTACTACTAGTTATATAAAATTCAAGAATTGTGAGTATATTTATCAAATTGTGAAACATTCCAAAAATGATACGTAAAATGAAGAATAATATTAAGAATATTAATAATATATTAGTATTAAATGATGATCAATGAAACAAGAAGGGCAAAAAGATCTATGATCTATAGCTATTGTATATGTTCATTACTATTGTTGTAAGTTTTTTTTTGTAGTTGTTGTTCAAAAAAGCAATACATTTTATTACTACCCTACAAATAAAAGTGTTTTTTTATTATCTAAATAGATTGAAAATATGTTTGAAATCAAAAAAAATTAAAATATTTTAAGCAAAATGACAAAACACATATCAGGAACAAAATATGGTTTAAGAAAAAATAAGTCGTATTAACATAAACATAAACATTCATCAATGTTCTATATTTATTGATATTCTGTTCTGATATGTTTTGTCCGGTTACCGGAGATTTGAAACCGTTTAGAATAACTAGAAACATAAGTATTTTCTATAATGAAAATGCAAGTACTTTCTCAAGTAAGAAGTACTAAAGATCTTGTACTAATAGTAATAAACCAAATGTAAAACAATTACAAGTTTTGTTTATAGTGAAGAATAACAATAGCAATTTATTATAAGTTAACACGTTGACGGACACTTGCGTCTATAGCCGTCAAAGTGAAGTTCACTATGTGACATGACGGCAATAGCCGCCAAAACCAAACGGTCGTTTTTAGACACTACGGCTTTAGCGGCACAAATGTTCATTTACCGGCGTACAAGTAGAAGCCTAGTATCATGTTTTGGCAATAATTTTTTAGGTTGAATTTCGTTTTTCACCTGTTACACGACTTGCAGCTTCAGTATGCACGTGGTTGTGAAACATACAGTGTCAATTTTCGAACTTCACTTCACGTCACTTGTTCCTACTGTCAGTAAACGTGTTAAATATGCAATTTACTATTGGTTCTTAAAAATGAATCATAAATGAATATGTTTTTCAAGATCTAAAGAATCTATATTAGAAGAATATTGAGCATTAAATCACCATAAAAAATATTTCTTTGTTATTCCACCTATGAAATCAACGGAATTACATAAAATCTCTATATTCTAAATACAGTAAAAGATTAGATAAAAGCTATTACTATAAAAGCAATATTCCGTTTTTTAAACACTCTTTAAGAGCTGGTATTTTGACTTTTTTGTAGCAGCTGATATTTAACGAGATTTTGTTATAACTTTATGAAAATAATGAAATTAAAATTAAAATTAATCTAATGAAAACTATTATAATGTACGTTTCATGTTTACAATATATAATTTGCATTAAAAATTTATAATCAATTCGATAATATCAATATCAAGTTTTTACTGTATATGCTAAATACATGGTAAATAAATTAATTATATCACAAATTAATTTATAGTAGTTTTCAATTAATTGCTTTCTTGAAATTTTTTTAAATATTTGAATGTTTTTAGATTATGTAAATATTTTACCTTTTTCGGAACTGGCGAAAATACCAATTCTGCGATTGTTCTCGATGTCCGATAGATAGTAGCATGCACCATTGGTAAAGTAGTTGTTTGTTAATTGTCCTCCATTAGGCAATCTGTAATTTTGGGTACATTTTGGTGCGCAAACCTAAGTGGATAAAGACAAATTTCATTTGTTAATGTAGAGAACAACGAGAATACAATACAAAACTTACAAGTACAGAATCCTCATTTCGAGTTCCACCCTCCACGGTGGCACCGAAAAGAGAACTGTTCCTGATTTCAAGGAAAGCTGCAAAATTGTATGAAATCACCCGATTCCTTATGTAATATCCTAAAGTTACGTACCGTCGGATTCTTGTGTGTAATAGTTTTTGCAGCTCGTCGGATTGTTTACATCGCATACAAAGACACTTCCGATCTGATCTTTGCCTCCTTTCGGAGCGCCGCTTATTAACCTGAAACGGATCTCATTTATTCATTCAACTAACAAAATAATCCGTAATTACCTTGGCGGGTTTGATTGTTGTAAATGGATTGCGTATCCGAAGTAATCATCCTTTTCATTGCTATGGAACTCTACGTGATTCAGAGAGTCGAAGAGGGAACCATGAACATGGGCGATGAATGCAAAGATATTCAGTACACAATATAGTTTGAGTAACATGTTTGACGGCTCGAGATCGCGAGGATGACTGTTGAAGAGCCAGTCCGATTAACGAAAGGAAATACGGCACTGATAAGGGCTAATCGAGACTCTGATAAAAACCACTCCCGAGGTTTGAAGTGAATGCACAACAGCAGAACATACTCAGAAATTGATTGGGTAAGTCGCAAGTACGCATACGCAGATTTCAAGGTATGAGTAATGATACTCTGTATAGAAAGATAACAATGTGTCAACGTAATTTCCACACTCTAATCAACAAATACATGTTGTATACTTAAAGCTGTCTGTATTTTACAATTATTAATAATGCGACATATCCATGCTTAATACTTGATAGTTAAGCAGTATGTGTACCGGAAATAACTTGAATTATGGATCAAATTTAGTTGTTCCCAAACACTAATAAATTCTAATAAAATTAAAACGAAGTCTTAATAAGTAAAATATGTTAGCTAATATTTATCGAAGAAAATTTTTATTTGAATGTTCCTAGTAACGTTACTATTTTATACTGTTTAAAAATAGCTTTGTGCAATGATTCATGCGGTGTTTTAATTCAAATTAATGACTGGCTTATAATAATAATAAACAAAATGTAATGTATAATTATGTCTGTCTGTATTTATTTATATTTTTTTTTGCAAAAAATATAGTGTTTATAAATTTAAAAAGTTTATATTCCAATTCCTGTAATTTATGGACATACTTTTAGGAATTTTGAAGCGAATGTAGATCATCATGCATATTTTACAGTTACATGAAAAACAGACGATATCATAGTTTACCTGGAAATACCACATTCAGGCTAAAACTGAATATTTGGAAATACAATTTAGAAAGTTTTAGAAATTATTATGACAAGAAGAATAAAATATGAATGTACAATATAATTGTGTAAACAGTATGTCTTGAATTGTACAGGGTTTAGCCTGCAAATTCAACATTCAAAGTATCCAAAGTTTTGAATGAAAAAAACAGATATTCATATAGATTTTGTTGAATATATAATACTAATGTTTAGTAGCAGATGTACTGACATACTGGAATTATGAAATAATGTTCTGTCTGTTGGTTTGTTTGATAACAACAAATACACAATGATAAACATTCACTTTGAATAAATTGTAAATAAAATTATTAACACATTAAAATCAACATTTAAATGGAATTAAAGGAATAAAAAAAAAGAAAATCAATCGGTTTTTAATTATATAATTATCTAAGAATGAATATTGTTTCATCATTCATAAAAGCTATTATTTAAACATTAATAACAATATACAAAAATGTTCAGGAACGAAGTTCCACATCGTTATACATAAGCCATGTGTATGGGAGAAAGACTACGGTCGACAGCCTATTTGGCAAAACCATATGATAGCTAGTGTTGCCTAATTAAAAAAAAAACTGAACATGTTTATTTAAAAATAGGGAATATTTAAAGCATTTGTTATTTTTAAATTCGTTTTATTACTATTAGAGTTATAAAAATATCTTGTATTTCTGTCTGTTTGTCACTGTTGAAAGAAATATTTTTATTTAAAATAAATTTGTGGTAACAAAATGTTCAAATTTAAAAAATTCATCATTAAAAAAAATAGAGTTTGAAATTTCATCAATTTAATTTTGGTCTATTGAATATCTCTGGCATTTTTCATTATTTAAATCTAAGTTTCCTTACTTTATGTCTAAATCTTACAAATCTTTATGTCTAAACACAAAACAAACAAATAAAGATGTTGTACAAATGCTGATTACTCTCATCTGCAAATGCCAAATTTAGATACTACCACACAGTCATCCATTGCATTGGAGTACCTTCCAATGCAATAAAAGGGATAATAGAGAAACTGAAAGTGAAAGAAAAGAAATTTGTAAAAAAAATCTTGGGACAACCACAAACTTTACATCCATGTGCAAACAATAACTGACACCATGAGGAAACAGAGAATTACCTTTTACTGCCATATAACAAGAATGAACCCAATGCGATTAACAAATAGATTTTTCACCTACTTTCACGAACCTTTCAGGGACCTTTAATAAAAAATTATCAGCACACGGGGATGTTTCCAAGAAAAGCCCAAGCTTCCAACAGGCAAGGAGTAGACTGAAGAAAAGAAACAACAGCATCGAGAACTAATGCGAAAGTACTAGGAGGATGTTAATGCTCGATGCAGCAAAGAAGCAATTGATATAACGTGGTTCGTAGATAGCCATATCCAAAGAAGAAGAAGAAGGCAAAAGTAAAATAAAAGCATTTGTTTAATATCTTATTTTTGTCACATTAGTTTACTCTGATTTATACTTGATCTAATAACTATTGCAACTGTTTTGTTTTTGTTTTCCTTCTCCAATTTGACAGACCCAATATTGATGATACAATATTTGCTTTGCAAAAAACTAACTTTGCTTTGAAAATGCATCCATTGCTTTGCAATTTCATAAATTTTATCACATCCTATTTTGTTCACTTTATCAAAAAATAATTAGCAAATTATTGTTAATGCTTGTTTTCTTTTCCAAAGATATTATAATGACTTTTGCTACTTACCTTCGAACAGTCTCTAGACTATCAGTCTATGATAGGGTTGTCAATAAAATTCTTTTAGTTTTGCAGTGTAAAATAAATGTTCTTTTTTTGTTAAGAATTTGTTAGAATAATATTCCTAACAGAAAAGTCTTCAAATTCTGACAATTGCGTGATCACGTCTAAGTAAGATAAATTTTTAAAACAAGTCGAACTCTTTATAAGGATCAGCAATTTTCTTGTTTTGATGTTTAAGATTGATGAGTCAACCGGGGGTGTTTTTTTGCTCATTTCTTCCATAAAAATTTTGAATTTCTTACTAAAAAAATATTCTAATAGTCTACGACGTCAGGA
>JAFMTC010004158.1:163087-179904 GCA_018845635.1 Nicrophorus orbicollis | reverse complement strand
TCACAATTAACTGTTATTTAACCTTCGTTGCAGTATTTACAATTTGCAGTCTGCTTGAGAGTATAACCTTCGTGTTACTTACTAACACTTTTCTTCGCAATTGAAAGATCTTTAATTTAATGGTATACTTTGAATATTGATAATTCAATAGTTCAAATACATTTCATTTGCTTTTTATAATCTTTATTAGTCACAATGTGACCAATGGGCTGTCGATCTAAGTTTTGCCGCGCAGTGATATAGTAAATATATATGATTACAAATTACACAAACGAACAAATAGAAAAATTAAATAACAAAATAAATATATAAAATCGAAGAATATTGTATTAAATAATTATTACCATGTTTATTAATCACAAAAAAGTGACCTAAGCTTTTCGGCCTAATCAATATACGGAAAATGCTGATTTTTCATATAATATTTTTAGCACAATCTAATTTTGATAATGAATAGTTAAAAAATCTCGTTGTAACTAAGAATTTTCTTTGAAAATGTAATAACTTTGTCACTTCTTAATAAAGCAAAATATCACATCTAGATTCACTGCAATTCTGTTAGAAAATTTGATTTGAATTAAGAAAAGAAAAAAAAATGAACAATGATCGATTTTTCCATGTATTATTGTATGAACCTTTCATTAAGATAGACTGGCCACCGTCCGGCATATTATTGGAAAGGACTATCTGAACTATTTACTATTTGTTAGTAACAGTTTTCTTTGTAATTAACTTATATTGAATTTATCCCATGTCACTTCACAGTTTACTCGAGTATAAGAGTCACGTTAATTACTAACACTTCTCTTCGTAATTGAAAGATCCTTAATTTGTCATTTCATGTTATTTATGCAATTGTATTGAATACAACAATGCAATGACGGAATATTTGAAAATGGAATAGTTTCGCGGATAGTGAAAGTGGATGAGAGAGAAGAGTAGGAATTCGTGTATTTGTATACGTTTTGGTTTGGCTGGAAATTGCGTCATTGGTGAGTGGCCTAGGTCTGGAGCGCCTTATATGGTCGAGCAGGTCCACAACTCGGTCATTGCAAGTCCGACCATCGATCGAGTCGGCGTTTCCATCCATTCGCTTCGCCCAACCACTCTCTCTGACTCATCAACACCATCACCATTTGCTCTCCTTTTTTATTCACTTCTTCTACTTGTTCTTTTTCTTCGCATTTCCTGCTGCTCATTCGATCGGTTTTCATATAAAATCGCAACTTTCGCGTCCAATCGGCGCCTGCCTTAATTAAAACACATGCAAAAGGCTACTACCACATTTCGATGCCCACACCATGCGATACGGTGCACACACGTCCGTCGTGGCCCATTTGACCAAATGCAGATCCACCTTTCCCTCATGAATCGCAAACGACCATAAACACGACTCCATACGAGAAACCGGAGAAAAACGAAAAAATACGCTGTAAACAGGATTTGCATTTGACATCAATAAATCCTGCAGCCGAAAAGAAAAAAGGGAACAATCAGTAAATACAAACTAAATACTGTTTCAAAATATATAAACCGTTTAGCATAAATGCGACAATAATAATGTAAACATTCGTACTAATGTACATGCTTTCGTAATAACGTACGCTAATCCAAACTAACGTACGCATATTCGTACTGACGCACAATGTCTTACTCCAATTATTTTATTATTGTGACTTCTGTATACAAGTAAAATTGAAGAATAACATGTTTTTTTTTAAATTTCAATAAGTCATTAAAAAAGTATATAGGTATAATTGATCCAATTTTTAGATTGTATGATTCTTTGGAAGTGTATATTAATTGTTACTATATATATTTATGATTACATTACTAAACACGTTTCAATACAAGAAAAACAAAAAAAAAGATATAATAATATATAAAGGGCACAAAAACCTTTTTAGCAATAGCATTTAATTGTTTCTTTCTATTTTTTTATTACTATAATAATGAGTTTATATTTTTCTTTTTAGTTATTATTGAATTAAATGTTATTATTATTATTAATACATAAATTGAGCCGAAAAACTGCTGTCAACAGCTCTTTGTAAAAGATATAGCTGTTTACAGTTGTTTTTTTAGATTTATTTAAATATATCTTGTTTCTTCCTGCCTATTTGCATATATTGCAATAAATGTTACTATCATTAATATATAAGATTTTAATTTGGAATTAATGAAACCAGAAATGCAAAATACAAGAAAACAAATACATCATGAAATTTCCAGAATCATAATAAAAACTTGAAAGTCTAAATATTAAACTCATAATAATATTATGTCGAATTCGGCACCATTCTATTGTAATATCAATAATTTGTTGTAGGAATAAATAAATAAAATCAAGATAAATGTGTATTTATTGTCATTATGATTCATATTAGCATATGAAAATAACAATTTGTATGTTTATTGTATTGAAAATGTGCATTGAATATGATAATTGTAACAATGTATATTTATTATCATCATATGAGTTGAATATTTTTTGGAAAATTCAGTAATGAAATTTCTTGGACAAAACTATTTTTCATGATAAACAAGAAAATCAAGAACTTGTTCAATTTGAATTTTTATTTACTTCTTCCATACAATTATTCTAAAATTACAATGGGAAACAGATTGAAATCAAATGTGTACTTGGTGAACATTTCAATTATTCTACTTTTTAACAGTATTCGCTAAGCGAATTTTATAACGATAGAGTCGAACAGTTGGGAGGACGATCGGTGGAAGTAAGACCTTAGAACGTTAATTGCGTAATCGTCATCCAAGGAAAACTGTATGCGTCGCACGGCTGCGGCGGCGGCGACGACTGAGTGTCCCCGATTCGAGAAAGGGAATCGAAGGCTAAGGCCCTTTTAGCGAAACCGTGGGAAATCGACTGGAGGCGATGCAGAAGTGCGGAGCTGATTCGGAAAAATCATTAGACAAACGCAACGCATTCAACCCACATGCTAATTTAGCACAATTCAATCGGCATTCTCCATGCAAGATTCCCCCATTGAACAAGATAATTGCTAATAAACTTAACCAACAGGAATCTTTATGCCAATTCTGACAGTGCAAAGACAACAACAAAAAGCAAACAATTGGCGGGAGATGATCACAAACTTGATTTTATTCAACGATAAGATTGCAATTAGCAAAACAATTATACAACCAAGATAAAATCATAGATTGTCATTGATTCATAATTTTTTGTAAAGAAAATTCATTAAATTAGAGTATTTGTGTTTACCAAAACCTTTTCAATTCAATAAGTTTGGAAAATACTATAACCAGTTGTTAAATTGTATATGTTTTTCTAAATTTTATGTTGATATGTTTTTGTATATCCATTTCTTTCATTTTTAATTCCAAACGTTCATTTCAAAGAACTATTAATTTTCAATTAGTATTAATTGAAATATTATGAGCAGTATTTATAACATATTTGACAAGTTACTTGGCAAGTATTTAGGAAACTGAAGAAAATGCACTATAAATAGAAACTGTATGTGAAGTAATTCGTAAGTGGAAAATATGATGACCATTGTAAATCATAGTTTGCGCACTAATAAACTTCGTACGTTCCAGGCTCATTTCGATATTTATACGCGGATGGAGGTTAGGAAAAAGCGAAAACAAAAATGAAGCTGAAAATTAAATTTATAATGGTCATAACGAATTTCAAAGTTATATTACGGCTTGACGTGAACCGCTACAAACTATAAAATAAAATAGCGTAGCCATACTTTATTATTATCATCTTATATATTATATAAAATATATGTACACACGATGAGTTCGAATCGATTTGGTCCTTTTTTACCTCGTCCGATCGCCCGTTGAGATGTTTATTATTAAATAATAATAAATCGGGCATTAATTAACCAATTAATTAAAGGGCGCTTTGGAATTATGCAATAAAGCTTAACCGATCGTAAATTCACGGTTAGACATCGGAGCTATGAATATGCAAGAGACTTGACTGAGCTCACAAAACAACAACAAGAAAAAACAACAGGCTTAATGCGATATAGAATATCTTTAAGATACATTATTCTGTCTTCCGAGGATTATCCTAAAAATAATATTGGAAGTAATTACTAAATGGTAATGCAAAGTAATCTATAGTTTATCGTGTCACAAAACGTACATTGGTGTCGTAATTACATGGGCCATTATTTAATTAACGGGGTTTAGTTTATGATCCAAGTGGGTCTCTTTCGCGTTGCGGAGGACTACGTTTGTGCCTTAACTGTTAACCGTTAGACGTTAAGTGCGGTTTCGTACGAAACCACTCAAAAAAGCACATTAAATTGATACGAATGAAGGATTTTATGCCGTTTGGTGAGGCCACAATTTTGCTCCGTTGAACTCAAAATGCTCTGACATATTTTTTTCTATTGTTCCAAGGAATTAAACGACAAATTACTTTGAACTTATATACAAAATAAATACTTACAATTAAAGAAAATAATATTCAAGTATAAGTATTGTAATATATATAAAAAAACTTTTTAAAATTGATATGTTTCCTTGTCAAAAACATCCATCGAATGTGACAAATTGTAAAATGTATTTATATTTTAATGTTGTAACTACAATGATCTATGTATGTTATATTTATTATATAACGCCATAGCTGTTGGAAATAGTGAAATTTTGAAATACATTTAAATAATTTTATTATTAACTTTCGCGTCAAAATTTTGAATTATATAATATTTCACAATAAATGCAAATATTTCTGCACATTTCTAAAATTGGTATGAGCAAAAGTGTTGCAAAAGCTGTTATTTCAATGTTCATCATGAGACGGACCAAAAATAAATGTGTGGATGTAAAAGTTCAGTCTAATTAATTGATGAATCTCGTAACGTTCGAAAATGCCAAACGTAGATCCCGTAACATCCAATATATTTTGTTTGCATCATTTCGTATCCACATTTTAATGGATCGCCTCTTGCGGAGTGCGTATATGAATCTTCTAGTTAGGTAACCTTTCTTTTATTGAAAGTATTTACTAAAATATCATAGGATATATTTTTGAAAGAAGCATTAGTGTTTTAGATTTAAACATACTAATTGGTGTTTTTGCGTCGTAATATTTTAAATAAAGAAAATATTAAATGTTGTTATCAACTTAATAACAATACATACTTAGGTGATTATAATTTAAATTCTGATATGTTTTGTGATAGCCTTTATGA
This sequence comes from Nicrophorus orbicollis, assembly GCA_018845635.1. NCBI lineage: Eukaryota > Metazoa > Arthropoda > Insecta > Coleoptera > Silphidae > Nicrophorus > Nicrophorus orbicollis. The sequence goes on along the minus strand of JAFMTC010004158.1, from coordinate 174,703 downwards.
ATTTCCAAAATTATTAATATCTACATTGTTTTTTTTCCAATTTTTTGAGACGAAAAATTATTTGTTTTTCGGGTAGAGGTGAGAGTTATTTTTAGAAGTGAAAAATATGACGAATTTGCATCTCGTTTTTAAATCTGCGAATACTTTTTGGGTTTTCTGGGTCGTAAATACTGCGGTTAAATATATCGTTTCGATTAAGATCGTCGTGCGAGAATTCTTGGAATACCGTCCCCGTAAACAAGAAGATAATGAAGGAAGGAAGGCTCACTCACCGTGTTTACATCTGCGATTTCCTTCCTACTGCTGTTGTACCCTTTCGGCTCAACCCTGGCTCCTTTGTATTCCGTGTACCTGCTGGACCTGAGGCTGTTCTCCTTTTCCTTCTTCTTCTTGCTGCTCGTAAACAATTGCTTCATCTGCGAAAATAGCGTAATTTTAACAAGAGAATTTACATATTTTTAAAGAAAGAAAGATGTAATACCTTTTCAAGGGAACTCTTCTTCTCGGGTTTCGGTGGTTTCTTATCCATCTTCTTCAGGGTACTCCTATCCTTGTCAACGTTCTTATCAATCCTCGGATCGAAGTGCGATCCATCATCGATGCTCCTCTCTCGTGGAGCGTAATCCTGTTTCTTGTAGCTCTTGTACTCCATACTCTCAACGTGTCTGTACGGGTCATCTTCTCTGTTGTATCTATCCCGATCCGAGTCATATCCTTTCTTATTCCTCTTAGCAAAATTATCTTCGGTGTGTTGCCTTTCGCTGGCTATTAACAAAGAACTTGCGAAACCTTCATCCTCGCTCTCGTTGGAGAACTCCCTACGTCTGTGTCTTCTCTCCCCCGAATCTCGCCTGAAGTCATTCTCTATACCCGAATCACCAAATTTATCCTTCCTCTCGCACTCGTTCTGATCAAAATATTTTCCATTCACCTCCTCGTGCTTTTCGCGTTTAAGAGAATCGTGATAGCTATCTTGGTATCGCCTGTGATCATCGTAGTTGTAAGTCCTGTGTGCAATCTCAGGATTCGACTTGTAGTAGTCCCGATCTTTGGATAGTTTCTCCGTCTTCGCAGTGTACTTGTTGTTACTGCTGCTGTGGTGGCTCGTTCTGTGACTAGTTTCGAAATGCCTGTTCTCGGGACTCGACCGGTAATCGCTGATTTGTGAATCGAAGCTCTTCGGTTCATTCTCAAAGCTGTTGTATCTGTAATCCTTGAAGCCGTCCCTTTCGTCCGTTCCCAAATACTTTTTGGTGTGCACGTTCGTTGTATACTGAACGCCGTTCCTATCGGTTTTCGTCTCGGAGACAAACTTCTCCTTGACACCTATCGGACTCGCTGATCCGCTTCGATAATAGCGTGAGCTAGTTTCCGTTACGTAAACGTTTGTCGGGGAATTCCTAACAGCTTTATCCCCGAACCTCCTGTTGATTCTCGACTCGAGCAAATCTCTCCTGGCGCTCAGATCTTTGCGATTAAGATTATTCATGCTTCCGCTAAATTTGGTGGAGATACCGTGATCGGGTTCTGTCAAACTTTCGCGTCTTTTGGAATCCATACCATCACCTCGTCCTCTCGATGAAGAATCGATGAAAACACCGCCCTGGTCAACTTTCGTGAATTTATTTTCGTAGCTGCTGTAGCCATTGTAACCGTTGCTCTTGAACTTAGGCGTTATGGGAAATTCCTCATCGAATCTATCATCACCGTAGTTGTATTTTTCGTCACCGAAATGCGTGATACTCTTTTCACGGAAATTTGAGTTTTCTTCATATCCTAAACCTTCATCGGAATCGGAATGCGGAAGATGCTTCTTACCATTGGTGTATGTTGTGTGTACTGTTTGCTTAGCCCCGGAACCGTTGCTTCCGCACACGACCTGAGCGTAAATAATGGGATTCCTTTCAGGACTGACTCCTCTTGTGTATGAGAAAGGTTGGTTATTATTGTGCTGCACTGAGACGTTTGGACTGATCATTATGTTGGTTTTCGGAGGAGGTGAAGAACCTTCGTGGCTTAGTCTTTTCACCATGGTATCAACTGTCCTTCCTCTAGTCAACGGCAACTTATCGACTGGTTGCTGACTGCTGTGGATCATTTCTGAGTCTTTCTTCTCCGGTTTTTCAACTGCTTTAGACTCCTGTTTCTTGGACTCCTGTTTCCTATACTCCTCTTTCTTTGATTCTTCTTTCTTAGTTTCCTCTTTTTTGATTTCCTCTTTCTTATTTTTGCTCTTTTTCGTGATAGCCTTTAGCTTTTTCCCGAAAGTGTTCAATTTCGGTTTAGATTTGTTAGAGATCTTCTCAGCTTTATCCACATCAATTATTACAATTTCCGGCGGTTTCTTAGTCTCGTTCAGAATAGCCGTATCAACCTCATCAATGTACTCCTTCAGCTGTTCAGTAACACTGCTAGTTTTCTTATCTTTTTTTCTCGCTGGCGGCTTTATTTCGTTCTCTACATTTTTATTGTTTTCCTTAAAACTCGCGCTTTGTCTCAAGTTATCAGCAGGAGTGAAATAATCTTCTCGCTGTGTAACTTCGATGATAGGAGATAACTGCTTCTTGATTTTCAGATTCGGCGTATCTTCTGATTCGCTGATCGTCCTCGATCTAACATTGTTATTGTGCGTCTTCAAATTGCTAGCATCGCTCACGCTCCTCCTCAGATTCGACTTCTTGGGTTTCGGTTCCTTTTCGGTTTTAGAGAAGATGTTGAAGATCGATGAACGCTGAGCCGGTTTGTTGCTGTTGCTTCCGCTGTTGAATGCGAAAGTTCTCGGTGGTTTTTTAGGTGGTGTCACTTCGTCGCTGTTCCGTCGCTTCGTGCTGCGTCCGAGGGAGTTGGGATTGAAGTCAGGGTGCTTCTTCCTTGCGGGTAGTGTGTAGAACTTGTCGGGGTGGACTCCTGCAATGAGAAATAGTCATTAGGTTGGAAACACGGAGGAACTAATTAAAGAAGCTGAAAGATAACGAGGACAGAAGTATGAGCGCGAAGGGGGAGGCGTATCGCGTTTCCCTAACGATGATGGCGATAAGATGAGATGAGAGATGAAGATCTGAGGTGATGAAGAGCGGGTCGAGTGGTCAGATTAAGTAGGTGGGTATAGACGGACGGAGGGAAAGAGAAGGAGAGAGTGCAGAGTGTAGAGTGGAGAGACCCGGATCATTAGGTTCCGTAATTACTTAATGCCTTAATGGGTGCTCGGATTGTGGCTCGAAAATCGCCCTGGCTTTAATTTTAAAGCCCGCAGTTGTAATGATGCCGCTATCCAATGGTTAATAACTTTATTACATTGTCTTTGAGGCCAAACAAATACTAAAACGAAATTAAGATTATGCGAGCATATCAAAGGAGATTGCTTTCAGTTTCATGCTATTAAGCAATTTATCTTTCTTCCGTACAATTCTTATTTCAAATATATATCTTAACTTAGTTTGCTTTGAGAAATGTGTTACCTCGGTTAAACTTATATCGCACATATTATTATTATATCTTATTATTATATACTATTAAATACTATTTTTTCAAATAGTAATTATAATTTAGTTACTATTATTTTTACTACAAAAACTAAATTGACAATTGCCATAATTAACATAAAATTGTATTTAATTATATTGAATATATTTATTATGCCGTTGAAATAGATAATTAAAAAAAATAATAATATTATAAAAATGTAATATATTTTGTTTACTACTATAATTATTTTAAGAAAAAAATAATATACAAATATAATTTACAATTTTAAGACCATTAGAAAAAATCCTATAAATATTTGTAACGTAAAGACAATTAATAATGATAACTGTGTAAATAATCGTATAATTAATTGTAACGAAATTATACAAATATTTTGCATTGTTCATAGAATTTATATAATTCATTCGGAGTTATTATGATACAACTTACTTCGTGATCTATTTAAGGAAATTTTGGATTGTTTCTTTGTTTTGTACTCCAGAAATAACCTTAATAGACCTAGTTGATGTGCATATAAAGAAATATTACGCAAATATATCAAGGCAATTTACAGAGAACCGTTTTGGATAATGAGTCTTCATTCTGCATTTGTTTAATACAGTTCTTAGAATTGTCATAGTCACGAGTGTTTCTAGAAACATTTCATTCTTATAAAAGAAGACATAATCAACCAGCTTATAGATTATAATGAATTATATTCAGTTTTCACTTAAAAAACACGAAATGTGAAAAACATACATTATTCAATTTATTTACAAACCAATTGATCAAAATTTTGTTTATAAATAATATGTGATAATATATATAAAAAATATTAATAATAAATTATTTCTGATTAATTAGTGAAATAAAGATTACAAATAAAATATTAGGAACGAAATATATAAAAATGAACAAATTATTACAATCATTTTTTTATCATTTAATTGTTAACTTTTAGATTAGTAAGTAAATATATGTTCAATTTGTATAGACTAGTTCTTAATTACATAATAAAGACATTTGTATCTGAATTTATTGCAATACAATGAAAATAAAACATATTACCATATTTATAAATGATTAAAGTGTTAAGTTCTACATGAAAACAAAGAGTATTTCTAAAATAACTATTTTTACTATGTAAAATTATTTGTAAATTTATGGACAAACTCTTCATAAAAATATGATGTTATGTGAAAACAACTCAACATATATTGAGGATTTACAAATTTTGGAATTTTACTTGTTTAAATAATTTGTAAATTTATGGTGTGTCAAATTCATGAAAATATGAAATCTATAAGAAATCAATTGAAAATTAACGGTAAAATAATTTGTAAATTTTTGAAGTATCAAGTCTTTCATAAAAGTATCAAATTTATTTGAAATCAATTGAAAATATATTGGTGAATTAAAAATTAAGTTCTTCTTGACAATAGAAAATCTATATGAAATTAATCTAAAATGTATTAAGGATTTCTAAATGAACAGTTTTTACTAAGTAAAATTATTTGTAAATTTATAAAGTATCAAGTTTTTCTTGAAAATAGGAAATCTATATGAAATCAATTTAAAATGTATTAAGGATTTCTAAATGAACAGTTTTTACTAAGTAAAATTATTTGTAACTTTAGGATGAATCACTTTGTTCAGGAGAATATGAATAAATATGATTCAAAATATATTCAGAATGTATATATTAACAGTTTTAACTGAAGAAGTTAACAATTGCAGAAATGGGAGTCCACGGCATCAATGATCTGCTATTTTGCACAATACTACTACCTACGTATCGTTAGAAATCCACGTCGCCTAATTAGTTTTAACACGTACACACATTCATCCAGATCATTCCATCCCGTGCGCATATAAATAAGTTCATGCATATCTCGAGATATCGGAAATCGCGAAATACCAAATAGCGAAATTACCGAAGGAGAAACAGGCTCTCCGTCCAGCAGAATGGTGGAGGCTCAGCCCACGTCTTCTCGTGTATTCTCAATCCGATAATTAATTAAAGTGACCAATAATAAACCGTTATTATTGCGATTTCAACTCATACCTACACATAAATATGTGCATGTATGTATGTACATATACACTCACGCATGCAGATTTCCTCTCGCACCTCCAATAAACTAGAATGCTCCAGATTCTGCCTCGATCTTATCTAACAAATATACAGGAACAAAAACACAAATAACGAAACGCGTGCGACGGTTATGAAATCACGAATTGCACTAAATATTGTATGTGCTAGACTTGAACGCGAATTTAAAACAAAAAACAAAAAAACAAAACAAGATTTAACAGAAGGCAACGCGAGAAGCGAAAGAAGAAGGAAAACCGAAATAGCGCAGGACAAGAGACAACGTTTATGATGTAACACACATTTGTAAACTACATTCTTTGTGTATTTTACAAAACGAGTATAGTGAGTATGGAAAGATGTGTAAAAAAAGTATAAACAACAAAATAAAGAAATAAGCGACGGAATAAATAAATACGAAGAGAAAAAGCGAGCCGTACACCTAGATTTCACAATTTAGTACAAATGCTGAGTAATTGAGAAATTTGTAAGTAAATGGCCTTTTATGGTTCTCCGTGGAATGAGCACGCAATGTTTACTTATTTCTATGGTATAAATACTGAGTTGTACGCATGGAATTAGGATTAGAAGAAAATGATAGAGATTAGTCATGAGGTAACACATAAAAAAAACCGCACATTACTCATTGCATTTAAACAACTTAAGTCTCAAAAATACATAAATTTGAAACCATGTGAGAAGACATTCATTACTTCATACCACTTTTTAAAACTACATTTATATAAGTTATCATGAAATCTACAATCTTTAGATAAATCAATTATATTCGTTTAGTCCTAGTAATCGATTATAACAATTTTCAGGCTTGTTTGAAACCTCACAAAAGAGACAAGTGTTATCCAAAATGTATTGTATATGTGTACTATCAAAATTTAGTTTGTTTTTAAATATTTATATTAGACTATGCATATTAATCTAATTATGCTATAAATCTTAAAACGACTTTTATATAACTTAAATATTCCAAGTATTCTAAATATATTACTTTTATTATATTTATTTTATTATTAACTCATGTTAATTCTTTAAAAAAGTTTTAATTAAATTTAATAATTGAATTAAGATAAATAACTAATCTTAGAGAGTTATATTTGATTAAGTTACATCATGAAATGATGTTCAAATAATTTAATAAAATATGTTGTTATTGCTATTTTATAGACTGGATCTAATAACAACAGTTTAATAATTGTCTGAATCAGAAATAATTACCGGCACATCCTGTCCTGTACAAAAAATGTAAATTACTAAACTATTATTTTCAGTGATCCGCAAATTACGTTATTTCTCTAGTATTTAATGACATGTTTTGATGTATTGTTCAAATTTATTTACAGGAAGTTTGAAATTGACGAATATACGAATTTAGCATATTTATGTAATATCCTTTAGAAGATCCTTTATCCTTTTGTATTAATAATATATACTTTAATTTAATTGCAATGTAAGATGTTTATTTTAGCACTTTTTTTAAATCTTTGGTTTTAGCATATTTCTTTAATTTTGTCTTTATTCTTTTTATGTTTGATAACAAAATTATGTTAATCTTCTACTGGAAAACGATCAACGTCTGTATTCAATAAATGTCTAATGTATTGAAACTTATTGATTGAGTTATTTAGACAAATTCATTTCTAATTTCTTAGAAGTTAGTTACTGTTTTTAATAGAACATTTGATAGAAATTACGACAATCGTTATATTTAAGTATAATTGTACATTAGACATAGGAACCATTTTATTTCTCAGAGTATTCAACTTTGATTTTTATAAATTAGAATTTCTATACTTGAAAGATAAATTCAACAAAGTTAATAAACAAACTTTTTCTATAATAGATATTATAATAATAATAGGACGGATAGATTTATCTCGGTGGCCCTTTGGTGGTTAATAAAGATTATTATTAATAATAATATAGACGTACCTTTGACGTACCAAAAAAAATTATGATCTATAGCCCTTTTCCAGTAATATTACCTTAATTTCATTATATTTCTTTCATTGAGTTTATTTTGTTTATGTGATGGCCCTATTTCTGATACCTTTTCGATCCTTATCAACTTTTCACTTACCGGTAAATGCCGCAAAAAATAGGTAAGTGGTGAGGTTCGAACCAGCACCTTTCGCACCAGATTTTCGTGATGAAGGGATTCTTAACAACTCAGCTAAGAGTCGCCTCATTTTTGTTGTTGTTGTCATAAATGTTATTCTTATATTATTATTAACAATACAGTTGGGATGAAAGTCCTACCGTTTTAGCAATATTGATTTAAAAAAAATTATATAATTTTATTATTGCTACTATTAGTAAACATTCCAAAGTAATTTGGAATTAGAAATAAGTTTAAACATCATATAAAGTATACGCATGTACACAAACTTTGTCAGTTAATGGAACAAAGCAGTAAAACATAGACAGTGTAAAAAAAACTTATTATAATATTTGAACGTTCGGTGTGATCTTTGATTTAAGAGTATAAAGGAGTTGTGGGCAAACACGTTGAAAGATGAAAGCACACGTAGTTTTCTGTTTGCAGTTTGCGTCTGGACAATTTCCTCAAAGCATTCGAACATTTTCCACGCCTTTCAGACTCACCGCCTTTGCTGACACAGTCGACTTTGTCAGCTTGATGGATGACCCTTGCAGCTTCTTCGGCAAGTTCCTGTTTCGATTTCGACAGCCTCTCTTTTCGTACAGGTGACCTCAACAGGTGACCCTCTCCGTCACCACTCAAAGCACCACCGGCCCTTGCACCCTCTCTAGGCACTAAAATACCAAAAAAACAAACACCAACGAATACTACATTAGTCCAATGTCAATATTATCCAAGTGCATAGATTTACTACTTTTTAAGCCGTTAAATCTTATAAAATTTAATCACGCATATGTTTAACTAAGTTAGAATTAAGCAAATTTATCTTAGACATTATTTATTTCATTTTAGAATACAAAATTACGTAACTATTAGTGTTATTGTATAGTATTATATTAATAATAAACTTCTTAATAATATTAATCGATAATGATAAAGCAATTATTTTTTTTGTTAATTACACATTTAACTCATTATTTTCCATTTTATTTGTGTTTCCTACTTTTTACATTTGTAATTGATTACTTTTTAATAATAATGAATCAGTAATTTATCATATTTGGAAAGTAGGAAACCGTTTTTATTTCTAAAAAAACGTGTAAAAATATTATGTTTTTATATTATTTTCAATGGCACTTGAAATTACTTAAATTTTTGAATATTGTTCGAATGGTTGGAAAGATTTGTAACTTTTAACTCAAGCTTTATTCTAATTGTTATTTTATGTGCAAAGGTTATTAATATTATATCATCATTCATCGTTGGACAAGAGTATAATTAGTCATAAAGTGTAAAGAAAAGAAATCGTTTCGATTGGAGCGGCGAGGAATTAATTGCGGACATTCTAAATATAGATTTAGCGAAACGGGCAGTAAACGGATGGAATTTACTGCGTCGAATTTTACGATTACGCAACGGATGAAGGAGGTGAAGAAATTCCCGTGCAAAAGGGCATCCGCCGTGGCGATCGACGCATAAAACGGATCAATCAATAATATGCAAGAGAGGCATTAGAAATTGGAACGAACACATTATAGACACACACAAACATAAATAAATAGAAATCCTCTAAATGTCAAGCATTTTTAGAAGGAATTCCATCAAGGTGAACCCATTGGTGAATAATTAAATCAAGGTTTATAAATGCAAGAAAAAAGTAAATATACCGTATTTTTCTTTGTATAAAATATCAAATTATTGGTGTAAAATCAATTTGGTACGTCAGTTCAAAACTGGAAATGATTCTATACAAAATGTATCCAAATCAAGGTGCGTCTTCTAAATCAACAATTGAAAACATTAATTTGAAATAAAACAAGTTTTTTTTATTCCAAAGAGCGCCTTATACAAAGAATTAGTATTCTGTAGTGAACAATAAAGATGCGTCTTCTATAAGGATGAATCTTAAATGTAGTAATAGAATCCATTTATATAATTAGCTGCTAATTAGCTAATTTCAAAATTAATGATACACATTTTAATGATATCAATAAAATAATTATATACTTTTAAATTATTGCAAACTAGTGAAATTAGGTTCAATTTATGCACAAACTTTGTAGTACTTGTGTTGATACAATTTTGTATAATAATTATTTGATTGTAATGATGATAAATATTGTTTTGTGATTAGAAAAACATTAGTAAACTTCAAAGAAAAATAACTTACAGTTGTCTCCAAAATTAGTCATCGTTACTTCTAAACTAATTATAAACAAACATAATTAATACAAAGGTGCGTCTTATAAATTTTATTATTATGATATAAAATATATCTTAAATTTGATACGCGTCTTAAAGACCGAAAATAATAGATATGATAGACAGAATCCATGATAATTGTGTAAAAGTTGGATGCGTCTTATACACAAAACTAGTATTAATTTGTATTTTTTTTAATATTCTCTTATACATTTTCATAAATAACCCTTATACATTCAAGTAAAACTTGTTTAGCTTAGATAAACTCAACTTTATGACTTATATAAAAATGGTAAAAATAGAATGTTTCACGTAATAATAATTGTTTTCGAAAATAATGTCATAAGTGTGAGTAGAACGAGATGATCTTTTAAACATATGAAAAAAAGCTTCTTATATAAATCGAAACAATTATGCATTATGTAAATATAAACCGAATAATAAAAATAATAAAGAAATATAAACTGCAAAAATAAACATCATAGAGATGCGTCTTATACTATTGCGTGTATTATACAACAAAGTGATGCATGTTTATAGCACATGAAAAAGATGATCCTTATATAAATCGTTCCAATGTAACTTGATTAATGTATTGTATTAATCGTGTTATATAATTATACATTGAAAGGATACTTTACCATATTAACCATGCATTTTATACAATAGACAAAAGTAATTTTTAATCAGCAGGCTAATTCTTATGCAATGACGTAGTACTCATATGGAGGATTTTTTAAAATTGATTCAAACGTCAATGTATATGACTTAAACAATAATTACTATATGTAGTATCACTTATTTAGATTGTTATATAAACAGAAACTCAATATTGAATCTTATACATAAAAAAAATCTATTTTCGACCATAATATTTATAGTTAACTATGGGCATTACACAATGAAGTGTTGTTTATGTATAGCGTCTATATTGATAACTCCCAACTGTAAAGATTTCCCGACCACATTGCTTTTCAAAGGCATTACTCTAAGATCTAATAAAAGATCGAAGGAGTAGTCTTCGAGTCAAGTTGACATTCTCCAAAAAGTTTCCAAATATGTTGAGGATGGGATTTGAAGCAAGCTTTGTGCAAATTGTAAAGAATATTTAAAATATGGTTCAATTGTAAGGAAGATGGAATACGAAGAGTTAACATACTGCTATATGTAAAGTAAGAATGACGGTCGAGAAGATGTTGATGCATTCACCATAATCAACAAAAAAAATGCAAAAACATGGCTAATAGGGATTTGGTATGTTCAGTAGTTTAAATGAATGACTAATACAGACAATATAGTTTAAATTGAGGAAATAATCACAGATCAACATGTTGTTTGATTGTTGAAATTATGTTTAATTTATATTTGATAATTTTATATTTATATTTCTTGTTTATTGGGTTCCAATTTATTACATTATGTTATAGTGATTGATATAACTTTCTTTTGGCACATTCTATGTTGAATTTAGAAGTAATAGTGCTTATAAACAGTGGCAGAACTAGTTACAAAGCTATCTTAAGACCACTTTGGCCAGTGTACTTGAGGTTTTTGGTATGAACTTTTGCAAATCACATAATCAATTAAACACTGACTCCAAACAAAGCATTTCAAAACATAATTTATAGAAAAAAATCTGAAATTGATACAGTCGGGATTACCGATGTCGGGAATTCGAATGTCGGGATTGTGATTATCGGGAATTTCGAGATTTTGAGCGGGATCGTTATTTATAACATAC
>JAFMTC010004158.1:129429-154566 GCA_018845635.1 Nicrophorus orbicollis | reverse complement strand
TACATAATAATAATTATAATATTAATTACAACAACCATAAAACTACAAAATTATGAAATAATGATTAAAAATATTATGAAATATCAAAAGCTTGAATAATTCTCGCTTTAAACTGTAAAACATTATGCCATATAATTTCCTAATATATTATAAAATATGTTTGTAATTGACAATAGTCGTGAATAAAATTACTATTATTGTCTATAGTATATTCTTTATAAACAAATTTAATAGATATATTTAGTGTCTTTTGAACAACTAATGAGCAACATGATGAAATGATCAAGAATAATTTCATTCTGTGTTTCATGTTTATTGATAACTGTCATCAAATGTCAAGTATCATTATTCTCAGGTGTCAAGTTGAATAATTGTCATTTTTTTAATGATAACGGGCCTATTTTCGAACTTGAATCTTTATAACCCTTAACTACCTTATTTTGCTGACCGATAAATGCCGGCGGTGGGATAAGAACCAGCACCATTTCGCACCAGATTTAGCGATGCAGCGACTCTTAATCACTCAGCCAAGAGTTATTTATTATCAATTAATATTTAATATTATAATTTCTAAATTGAGATAAATTTAAGCGTCTTAATATAATTTCAAATTAAAATATTGATTATGTAGGTAATGTAATTAGTCATTAATTTTATTCTATTTTGTTTGAAGAATTGTCCTGGTTAAATAAATGAATAAGTTGGTAGTTCACTCTAATTCATCTATTCTCTTCGACACTTTATTATTAACTTTTCTTAACTCCAGTCGCACCATTACAATTTTTTTATTAGTAAAGTATATAATATAGTTCAAGTTTAAAGTATAGTTTACAATATTATCATATCTTCTTGTGTACAAATAAGGAAGACAAATTTTACAAATATTCGTTTCATTTAAAGGGGGTTTGAAGACCTGCTACAGCTTTTGGAACCTTACTAGTTTATAATATTCTTTTAACAATTCTTTATTTTCAATAAGACACAAACATTCAAAACAAATTAGTATACACTTATACCTCGCTTTACGGCCTAGATAGGTTCCACGAAACTTGGCCGCAAAGCGAAAATCCGTACAGGGAATCAATTATTGCGCTTGCGCAAGATTGGCAACATGTAGATGTATCGACATGGATTTTTATTGCAGTTATAGCAAAACATTTTAGACCGTAAATCGAAAACGTGCCTTAATTGAAGAGGGCTGTTATAGCGAAATGCCGTATAAAGAACGGCCGTATAGCGAGGTATGGGTGTATTATGACGAGAAGAAATCATTTGAAAATTCCATTTGAAGTTAGAGGACTAATGACCAGAAGGAACTTGTCTTAATGTTAACAAATACAGAACTTATTACTTACTGAATATCGAATGATAGGACCAAATTGAATTCTAAGCCTTATAATTCAAACGGAAGCAGCTTTCATTTAGGAATATTTTGTATATAATAAAAGGTTTTATGTAGTAAACTGATATTCCATCTGATACTTCGAAAACACTGTATTCTATCTTCCATACAAAGTAATAAACTGAGATACTTTTAATGCTAATGGTAATGTGCTTTTTTCCGCGTGAGGAATTCAGAGAGAACTATGTTCATGTCGTCGGGAATACAAAAGAAAGAAAGAAGGGCATTTTCTAATTTATTTATGCTAATAGCAGGAATAACTCTGGCAGTAAGTAATACATTGGTTATTGTTCGTTAGAAGTGCATAGGCGTACCACTCGATATAATAAAATACGATATGTAAAAGTATGCAGATGCCGGCGTGCATGTGTGGTAGTGTCTGCAGCACGGTAAAAGGCATGTGTAAATGGACGACCTTTCAATGCCACTTTTGAGCCGCATTGTTTGCTCCTTTTTTCATTCGTTTGTTTGTTTCTTTCATCCTCCGGTCATGACAATCCAGAAGAATGGAACTACCTTCTTACCAGATTGTCAACTCGGACAGTTGAAAAAAATAATAAAACAATAATAATACAATAAAAACAGTTGAACTTGAAAAAAAAAAGAACAACGAAAGACAAAAACAAGGAGGAAAGTCAATAAATAAGCTTCCGCGTTTTCAAAATCTCATGCCTCGAACAATGGGGGACGAGTGACATTAGCACGCTCTTTTATCTTGACCTTCCCAGTTCCATCGACGAGGAATTGAATGAAACGAAAACCCGCTTATTTTTCCTTCCTTCGGGTTTTGTTTCGTGTTTAGTTAGTGAACGAAGAACGGAGACAACATAATAAATTGCACACCGTTACGAACATACCTCTCCTCCTTTCTCTCTCTCTCTCTTTCTTTCTCTATCACACTCTTTTGCACATAATTTCCAAACCATTTCTCCTCGAATTAATCACAGGTAAATATTTCGCAGATTAATCTTAGCTTTTGTTGTAAGGAAATTACAAGCGGATCTTCACAATTGCAAATATAAATAATATTTAGCTGATTCAATCTCGGTGAATTGCACTGTATTTGCGGTCTTCGCGGGAGAAACAGAATGGTAATTACTCAGCATTAATGCTATTCATAATGGAATTGCTGTTCAACAAAAGGTGGGAAATAATTAAATCTAGATTCCATTATCGATCCATATATTTATTTAATTTCAATTTATTGTTAATAATACCAATTCATTCTATTATTCTATTAGGACTACTTCTGAGATATTCAATTAATTGATTGATATAAAGAAAAAAAATTGCAAAAAAAAAACGTTATACAATGATTTAAAAACTGTAAAATAATTGATAATAACATGAATTTATTCTAATATAAATTAGTAATAATACAATGTAAAACGAATGTCCAACTCATTTCATTTTGTAAAGCAAGTTTTGTTGTTGATGATTATAATTGAACATGTAGCAATTGTTGTAAGAAGATCGAATATAGAGAAATTTGATAGAGTATCGGTTTCTGATGAAATGTATTAAGATAGTCATAAAAATTTGTCACCCACTTGAATCAGTAAATCATTGCAGAAAATTAAAACATCTGTTCCTTTTTGCTTTATTGACTTACCCAAATACTCTACTACTACGTAGTGGTATAGATTACATAATTATAATCAAATAACTTCGTCCTTATATAACTGTAGATACTAATAGCTTCAAGTTATAATGGATTGATCTTTTTCAAAAAGAAAAATTGTTCTAATATATGGAAACTTTTGGTGGATGAACTGGGTAACGTTAAATGTATACATGCCTCAATTAATAAATAGGATGTGTTTCAAGAATTTACTTCAGTTTAACTGAATAATATTCAAACAAAATGAGCAAAATCAGTTAGTTTAATATTATTACATCTATTTTTTTTGTTTATTGTTAACAAACCAAATTATTGTTGCTAACAATTCTTTTCTCAATCTTTGAATGAAAATCCATCAACTTCTGCATTCAGTAAATCTACTTTCATACACTATTCATCAACATTTTAATAACTTCATTTATAATTGTTTAAAAGGATATTTCTCGGACATAACTCACACATTTCACTATTTTTTTGTGTAATAAAGCTTTAAATAGCAGATTTCGTTATTAGAGGTAAATTTACCCAAATTACTACTTACAATTTATTAACTTTATTGTTATTACAAACAAGTTTAATCAATAATTCAAAAGTAATATAAAATTAACACATTATTTTTGAACGTTTTTAATTACTTGTATAATGTAATCTTCCTCATGTTACCTGAATTCTAAAAAATCATAAAGAAAACACAATTATATAGGTCTATTTGTCCCATAATTTCATTGAACATATATTGCTATTTACTTTACCAATCAGGTTAAAATCAATTTATAAGTTGTCACTTCACAATGATGAATAATAATAATTGTTTTAATAATACCAGATAATCTCTTAAAAAATAAATAAAATATTTCAGAAACCTTGAAAGTTATCTTTAAATTTATATGCAAATTTTCCGTAATAAACAGATTTAATCTTTATATACATTTACTAGTAAGAATTCATTCAAGATGAACAAAAAATGTTGTCCATTAATTTAAATTGCTAATAATCAAAAGCAATTTATTGTCATTGGATTAAATAGGTTTTATAGCTGTATCGGTTACTATAAGTATATAGGTTAATTACTTTTAATTGCATTGAAATATAAAAACCATTAATGCAAGAGAAGGAAGGCCTCGTTCATTGAATCAACTGTCACTGTATATGGATGAAGAAGGTGTACAAATTTTTAACCAAATATAGATATTTTAACAAAATGCCAATAACAATTGTAGTTGAATTCAATAGACGAAGAATAAAGAACTAAAAAAAAATGACAACGTTATATAAAAGTAACAGTGTCAAGGCCTTAGCTCTTACCGAAAAAGGAATGCAATTTTTAAAAGTAGAAGTACTTTGATTTATTCTTTATATGGTTCAATAAAATCTGTGCCAAGTACACACGGACAGACGCATGCATATATATAAATACATACACAAACGAGTATACGCAGCAGACACGGCAAGAGCAGCAACATTTAATCTCGAAGGCTCGAGGCGAAGACAAAAAGGATAACGAAAGTTGCGCGCACGCAAAGGACTCTCGAGTGACACAAAACGCGTGCTCGGATTATTCCTTTCTCATTTGTGTGCGTTCTTTATTTTTCCTCTATTTTGTTGATGTTGTTGCTGTTTGTTTTTCTTCGCTCATGCACGTTTTATTTACGCTTTTTTTCTTTCCTTCTCATTCGTCTGCTCTCGCATCTAATTTAATTTTAATATGACACAGAAGCCCCCGGTATGCAAATGCATCACAACTTGAATCATAATTATGACTGGGTATGCGGCGCGTGTTTGCACAGGCAAACGAAATAATAAGAGAGAAAAAAAATGGAAGGATGAAAAGTGGGTAGGAGATTGCATCATTGTGCACGTACAAATAAACGAGATGTTATTTATGTAACACGCATTTCTTAATTAGAAAATTAAAGCAAAAAAATAACAGAGTGTTGAATGTTTATTGCATGGGTAAGGAATCGACGTGTTGGTGTCGAATTTATAAGTATGTTTTCGCTGCGAATATTTGTTTTAGTTTCTTATTTAATAAGATTTAAAACCCTCCAAGTCAAACTTTACGCTTACTTCTTCCCGCTCAAAGGTGTTCCACAAGGATCACCCCTGTCCTCTTTGTTATTTAACAATTTTTGTTCCGACCTCTATAGCCCCGACCCTGATACTTTGGATCCCACCTGTTATATTCTCCAGTTCGCCGACAATTCTACCTTAATTTCCCATGTTAGCTCTCTTAAATCTTTTATAGAAAACCTTCAAAACTTCCTCCCCACATCGTAATCCTGGTAAAACAAGTGGAGTCTAAAAATTAATCCTTCCCTAACAAAACTTCAAGTTTCCTATCACCGCATTACATCATCCTCTCCCAATACCCGTCTACCCGTCTCCCTCCGTGATATACATAGGAATACTGCTAGATTCAAAGCACAACATTAATTCCTATTTAAAATAATTCAATTCCAAAAGTAAGACAAGATCTCGTCACTTCAGATCCCTAACGTTCCGTGATTCCGCAATATCCATCAAATGTAAAACATCTATCTATAAATCGAACTGCCATCCAATCCTCTAATATGGTTTCACCATTCTTTCCCAAAGCCGGAATCCTGTTCTGAAAAGTCTCTCCGTATCCGACCGTTCCTCCCTTCGAATCCTCACCAGGATCCGCCATCTAAATAACCATCTATTCCAAAACCAGAATTGTTCCAGTCCTCTATAGATACCTCCCCTTTCCCCAAATTCATCTTAAAATACTCAAATTTATCCTCTCTCTCCAATTTTTGAATCCCTCGAAATCCATCAACTCCTTTTTAATATAAGTAACCCACATATACTGGTATATCAATACCTATTTTCACTATAATTATGTTCTTTATAATAATGGAAATACATAGAAAAGAAATATATATATAATTATTGGTATTGATGCAAATATCTATAGACCATACGTCTTTCTGCTCTCTCTGTTTTAATATATAATACATTTTAAGTTGAGAAGGAAATAAATTGTTCTTCAAATATCGTTGAATTCATTGAAATGCAACCAACAAATTTAATATAACTTATTTTTATTATATAATATATATTTGAATACATTGCATATTTCATGTTGATGAAGGTAATGTAAGAAATTTGATTTATTTATAAATATTCTTTATTTAAAATATGTCTTTTCAATTTTTTTATACCAATAACTATTATATACCATCTTACAATTAGCCTTAAACTTTAACGATGAATACGCAAGCAATATATTTTTTTAAATAAATTGTCTTCCTTTTATTATTTGTTATATAATATATTGTATATTTTATGTTAAAGCAGATGATTTAAGAAAAGTTATTAAATGTTTTTGTAGAGCATCTTTCAAATATCCTTAATAAAAATTGCTGAAAATGTCATATTGCAAATAAACTTAAAATAATGATGAAAAACTTGCGATATTTCTTGTATAAATGGTCATTCTTATTTAATAACAAATGTAATATATTCTATTGACTAAGGAAAGATGTTTATGAATAATTTAAGCGAAAGAAATAAAAGGTAACGTAGGAAATGTTATTCAATAATTATTACGAATTCTCGACCGATTACATCATACACCAACGCGACGATTTTCTCGGAGTTGGAAGAAGACTTACTTAGCTAGAATAAGTAAATAGCGTAATCCGGATATTCTCACTTATTCTATGTTTCCAATTGAATTCAATGTATGTGAATATATAAAATTGCGAATTAACCTTTATTTATTTACTGTAAACTGAATACAAGAAAAAGAATCATTAAGTGCAACAGCTTCTTCTGCCTAATTAACGAAAGGACACGGGAACTCACTTTTTCGTGTCGCGGATAACGATCTCCGGGTGAATCTGTAGTAGGAAGAAGATGCGGAGTTGCGTAATCTCGATTAAATCTCGAATCCCGAAGATGCGCGTGTTGTTGCATCGGGACGACGCACACTTTCACTGGCCGAAATTAATGTCCGGAATATTCATGAGGAGGCGATCTCTTCCTACGCATCGCACATGGCCGTTTCTCTTTCCATCTTCTTCCTCCTTGTCCTTCCTTCAGTGTCCGTTCGATCGTTAAACATCGCATGCAGTTTAATTAACAATCAAATTAATTTATGGTGATCTCCGAACGTAAGAGGAAAAGAAACTACGAAATCTATAATGGTTTCAATTTCAACTGATTGCATTAAGAGCATTAGGATGCTGTTCGGTTCGGCTAGTATTGCTTTTTGGAAAAATATTAATTAGTTAGAATACATTTGCAGCTGTTTCAACATTTAATATCCAGATAAGAAATTGGTTCCGTTAGAACAAAAATCGTTTGATCGAAGTCCGCTGCACGTGAATTAGGAATATTATCCCTTTTTTCTATTAGGAAATTAAAGTTTGGATATCATATATCAACTATACTATTTTTTTTATAGATTTATGATTCATCAGAGAATATTTGACATATTTGACGGCCATTCGATTTACAACTAAGTGGATTTGATGTTTGATATATAACGAAGTTACGCAATTTTTATAGTGAATTGATTAACCTATTGCGATGAGTCATTTATTATTTTTTCTTATTTCACACTTCTTTCATTGCAATTATTTTATAATCATCGCAGTAAATATTGTTGTCTGAAATTAATGAATTTCTATGTACTTTTCTAATTGTTAAACTCTTTTAAAATCTATGTAAAAAATATATCATTAATAACTAGAACAGATCTGAACATATGAATTGCGAATTATAAGCTCTTATATTGAAAACGTATTTTTTGATATAATAAATAATTGTGTAGCGATATCTAATAGATTAGGCTGTGTGAAAAAATAGTGAAAAGAGTGATGAAAGAGTGATAAATATTGATTTACTGTAATATTTTACTGTTTTTCTAAATTAAAGTACGTAATCAATTCATATTTCTATTAAATATTTGTTATTGCAATGTATCGGGTGTTCCCCAAGGAAATGTTTTGGGTCCTATAATATTCATGATGTAAATCAGGTCCCGCTCAAATTCCCGACAACCATATTCCCGATATTTGAATTCCCAACATCCGTTATTCCGACTGTATCGATTTCCCGACATCCATTATCCCGACACTATCAAAAACATTTTAAATTAACACAGTAAAGATTTTTTTAATTGTAATAATTATTGAGAAACTACTTATTTAATAAATATTTAATAAATTTTAAAGCAATAATCCTTACATCATACTGAGTAATTTGTATTTGTCGTAATTTTCAATATGGAGCAAAACACGTTTCTTCAGAGGTTTATTCTTTTTTATATCAGGAAATAAAAAAGTGCAACCTCCTTGAAAAAGAACGTATTCACTCATTCAGAATTCTGCAAAATGAATGTATTCTTTACATTGCAAAAAGCACATTGAGAAGTATTTTTCTTAGAAAGACGGTGAAAAGTTATCAATGAAAACATTTATAAAATTATTATAAATATTCTGACTTTAAATTTTACCTAAAATACGAAATTATTTTCTGAACAGAAGAACAAATCAATCAATATTTTTATAATGTTGCTAATTTATTTTAGTAATTTTAAGTAATTATTATTGATTTTGTGTATTTGTGTGTGTATTTTTGCAATGATATTTACAATTTATCCATATGGATATTCAGTAAATCACCACATTATTCCAGATAATTGTTAGGAACTGTTGCCTATTGACAACTAATCACTTGATGACTATTTTTATTAGGAATCAAAAGTCCAAAAGAACCGAAAATATGCCCTGAAAGAGACCATAAAATACTGTGTTGTATTTGGAATTCGAACCTTAGGTTGTGAACCGGCGACTCTAACCATACGGCTATGAGTCTTATTAAGGAATGGACTCTGTTTTATGATTTCATTCAATTTGCATTTCATTTGTTAATTATTATCATGTTATTGGGAAATTATGTCATTTTTAACACGTTTTAATTCAATTATAAAGATGATCGGAAAACAAGAACAAGTAAATAGAAAAGTAATAGAACAGTGAAAATACAAAACATTGGGAAACCAGAAAATGGTGTTTTGTTTGTTTCTGTTAATGTTTCTTATTTGTTTTTAGTTAAACAATACCTTAAGACAAATTAATAATTATACATATATGATTCATATACCTTTTTTTGTGAAGAAAATGAAAAAATCAAATACTTTACTTTATAGGGTATTTTGTAAGTTCTCTAATTTCAGTTATATAACGCGTTAATCCGTAACACCATAGTTTTTTCCTCCATGGCGCTTCCAATATCTATTGATCAATCGCTTCATTACGTTACCTTAAACCATATAATTACTCATTCTCATTCCCAATTCGTCCTTGCCCCGAAATAATAACCGCGCGTCAATCGAAACGACCAATTAAATGGACACACCAAAACGTCGAACAATGAGCGAGAAGTTCATCGCCGTTACTGTTGTTGTTGTTGATTTCTCTTCGTAGAGTTCTTTGTTCTTCGCCTCGATGACCGATGCTTCCTTTTTGCTCGAATCAATTACCTCGCCTTAATATTCATCGAGATTTTAATGAAATGACATGCGTATGCTGTGCGTTTGTGTATGTGATACAACTTGCATGTATACGCTCATACTCCGCACTCGTACACCGGTTTTTATGCAGCTCCGTTGACATGGCATTGAGATGAAAATAAAACCCGATATAATGTACGGTCGTTGCATATCGCTTAAACGAAATTGTTGACTATTTTGCAACGAATGGTACGAGCCGATGGTTCGTTCGACAAACGTATGAAATCGGCTCCTTATATTTTCTGCAATTAGCTGGAACGTGTTTACAGTGGATCGGAATGCCAAGGCATGCATCTGGAAGGTTCTCATTATTTGCTGCCCATTAGTTGTTGCTCCAATCATAAAATGACAGTTTTTCCAATGGCATCTGAAAATGCCGTGGCTCTCGAATCTATTACGAGACGTAATTTATATTAACTTTGTCCATTTACGTACTAACTTATTAACTTTGCAACTCCTTTTTTATGCACGTGCGTTTCCGAAAGTACTCGGAATTGGCTCCTATTTTTTTCTTTTAATTGATATTCAAGAAAATAAAAGTTTTCCCAATGTCATCTGAAATTACAACATTCCACAAATAATTAGCCTCAGTTCTTTCAATTTATATACAAAACTCTAGAAATAGGTAAAAACTATGATATAATTGCATTTCAGTTATAAACGAGAAGTAGTTTTGTTTTTTTTTTAAATTAAATACACTGTTATAAATATGTATTTATTTTATAATTTTATTGGCCCTATGTTTTGAAATATGAATTAGTTTAACTTTTTCAATTTCAGTTTTGTATTATTATTGATAGTCATTTATATCTTTTTAGAATTTTCATGTTATCATCATAATTCGTAATTTATATATACGGCCGCTCTTTATACGGCATTTCGCTATAACGGCCCTCAATTAAGGCACGTTTTCGATTTACGGCCTAATATGTTTTGCTATAACAGCAAAAAACTCTTTCGAAGTCGATATATCTACATATTGCCAATCTTGCGCAAGCGCAATAATTGATTCGTTATACGGCTTTTCACTTTGCGGCCATGTTTTGTGTAACGTATCTAGACCGTAAAGCGAGGTATAGGTGTATTTAATTTAGCATAATTTTAGTAATTTAGTAATTAAAATGTTAAAATACATTAACAAGAAAATGAAATTTTGTAAAGTACTACATGTTGTGATGTAACAACACAAATAATAGAGAAGCAGTCATTTATTGATATATCTATTATATATGTTATTTTTTTTAATGTTATTTCTGGCACCTTTTCGGAGCTCTATTAGCCTCAGTACATTATTGCTGACCGATAAATGTCGGAAAAAATGGGGTGGGGTTCGAACCAGCACCTTTCGCAACAGATTTTTATGTTGCAGATACTCTTAGCTGAATGATATAATAATACATTTAAATTAAGAAACACTTCTGTAAAGTACTTACATAAATCATTCACTTTCATCTATTCATTATATTATCTGACGCAACACTGCTAATTGACGTTCAATTAAGCGTTTTCTTACTCCGGATTTCGACAATAAATCTGCAAATTTTTGATCGTATCTCGTCGGTATGTAATTTTTTTTGTTAATATCTTTGTTAAACTTGAGTCGAGCACTTTTTATAGTTATTTTTTATGGTGCAAGGTCGTCGGTAATTACGTGCGAGCGACGACCAAATAAAAGCGATACAGTATTAACCGAAAGCAGGAAGTTTTTCGTTTACATTGGAATTCCAGCAGGACAACAAATTAGTTTTGTTGCAGTTTTACGAAGGACGTCGTAGCTAAATTACGGTGATGCCGCAGTTGAAAGTAATTAAGTACGGACGTATGTGTGTATGTATATATGTTTGTTACTACGTCGTCATGATTTATTGTAATATGTAATATAATAATGCCGAGAAGCGAAGGCCGCATAATGCATACATTCTGACCATGCTCTGTAGCCTTTTGATATAGTTTTTTATTGCTTTAGTTTGTTTATGAAGTACATATTTTATGTGTTGATCTTTAATTTATATAGACTTTAATAAAAAGCGGTCCAGGACTTTGTCTAATTAAGGCCCTGCGAATTGTGAAGGTGCCCATCTTATTTTTTGTATATATTTCTAGCCACATAAATTTGTAATTTCAACCTTATGCATATATAGATAACTGATGTCTAAGAGACTTGATATTCTTAATGTAGCTCTTCTAGAATCGATACTACAAATTTATATTTTATCAGTCCTTATGAAGTCATAGCTACACTGGATTTTTATTTATATTAAGATTCAAACCCATCACTTCATACAGTAATCGGTTGGTGACGTGTTTTTGTTATCCAAACATAAAAATGTTTAGTGTTTTTAGATTTATCCAACTACATATTATTATATTACATTTCACGCATGCGCGTAATTAAGATTATTATAAGATAGGCAATATTACTTACACATCATTCCTTTCTTCTTTTTATATACTCAATCAGTAAATTTTCAATATTTCGTATCATTATTTCAATTATATTTGATTATAAAACAGTTAGAACTAAATTTCAAGTTGTTACCATTATAAATAGGAAAAATAATGAATTTTATTTCCCACCGTACAAATAGTTGCATAACTACAATTAACTACAGGTAGGCAACACAAACAACACCTTTCAATTTTCTTTAAATTACAATCAGATTTAATCAATTTAACAATGCAAGAATTAATATAAACGAAGATGTAAATATAATATGTTAATAGTTTAAGATAATTTTGTACCATATATTATTTTTTTACAGAAAACAAGTATAAAAATATTTGTATCGTGCATAAAATCAGTGATATTTATAAATGCACACGTGCATAAATTACTGTGAAATTAAGAAAACATGAATATATGCAACATAAATCAAATCAAACTATTATTTTATGCTCTGTAATGTTTTAAAATACATTTTATCTTAATGATATTTAAACAAAATAAAAACATATTCATAAATTAGAGGTAGAACAAAATATTAATTAAAGTAAGAAAAAATGTCTTTCCATCATTTTATCATTAATAAAAATGTATTGTATTCCTGAAATGTAGTAAACCCAATTAATTAAGAACTAAAAGAAGTATGAAAGTCATATTAATGTAATAACTTTTCATACAATTTCGTATTTATTATTACCATGCAATTATGTCCCAATATCGAAATACAATTCTCCTTCTAAACTATTTACGTTTTTGTCAAATTGCATGAATGAATTACGTAACTTGACTACAATAATACCAAAATTGGATAATGACACAGAGACCGAACGGCAATTGCAATGGTACACGAATTAATGTTTAATTAATAAAAGTGCCTTTCTCTCCGTTGGATCATTACTTAATAGTAATTCCATCGCGAAGTGGACGAGTCAGAGAACTAGGCGAAGGAGATGTTGAGGAACAATGTCCCAATTATAGATAGATTTTTATCGCTTTTGCGTAAACAGTTTTCAATTAAAAAAATATAGGAAACGAACCATTCTAATGGAAAACGAAATTGCAATCTTCCTTGTCATTATACTTTTTTTTAAGAATTGATATAATATAAATATTTAATAATAATTATGTTTAGAAATAAATAAAATACATTAAACTCAAATTAATGAATTTTTATTTATTTAAGTTTTATTCAGAATAAAAGCATACTTTTATATATTTAAACACAGACGAAATTATTAATTATTTTTGTTAGTAAATTTCTAACTAAAAGAAACGTTGAAATTAATAAGTACATTAAAGAAGTAAATGATTTTAAAAATTATTATGTTCATATGATTATTTATGGTCTACAAATTTTCGTATATCTTTCTCCACACGTAGTGGTGCTCTGGTTTAGAAACGTGACGATAATTTTAGTTTTCGGATCACCCCGGGTCTATAAATCTCTGAACCGGTCTAAAAACTTTGAATTCCCCCGACAATTCAAATGGTTGAAAAATAATCAACGTATTTGATTTATGTATTTAATTAGCGACTGAAATCCTCCGCATGGATTCAAATATAAAGAATAACTCCCCATTATATGTTTTCCGCTCTGAATGGAAGCCGGACGTGATCCAATTAAAACAGAAATATTACGCAAATAAATATTCACGTTATTAAACGTAATTTTCTTCTCCTTTTTTATATTCGTTCATATCGTGCTGTTACAATTTGTAAAAAAAGCAACAGCAAATTCGTGATATTGATATAATTCAACGTGTTCCAATTTGTTGTATTGATTAGTTTTTTTCAATAAACTTGAATAAACTCATTATTTTTAATTGAAATTATTTGTATTCGTATTAATTGTAAGTTTTTATATTGATTTTTACGGTTTTTTTAGGGAAAACGTTCTGAATTACGTTAAATATTGCAACTAAATCATAAATTTCAAAGCCATAACTTAAATGAATCAATTCTATTCCTTTTGTTTTAATTACAAGCTAAAATATCGAAACAAATATATTTCTTTCAATATGTTTTTAACTTTTTCCTGATCTAATAGAATTGAGAATTACTACACTGTAATAATTTTTCATTAATCATAAATTGTCGAAAAATGCACTATAATGAAGTATACATTTAAAGAGAATTTTATATAAAAGTAATAAACTTATAGAAAAGTGTGACAATTTTAAATTTCATTTTCATTGTAAATACGAAATTGTTTTCATTTGATATGCTAATTGACTGCAAAATAGAATACAATTACAAATTAACACTGAAATCCTTATAAAATAAAAAAATAAAATCCTTATATTTATTAACGTAAAAGTCGATTTATTATTAAATTATAAAAACTAAATGATATATAAGAAATATCTTAAATTTAATTAATGGTGTAAACAGATAAATTGCTTAAGTTATTTTAATTTAAACAAAATCGATGTTATTTAAAATTGCTGAAGGTAATTAAAAATCCAATAATTTACTATTGGAGGTGAGTGCAAAAAAAACGCGCCAAGATTACTAAAAGAATGTATATTAATTCTATGCAAATCGACTAATTAATAAATGTGTTTCGAAAGTAAAAACATACCACTTTTTTCTTCTGTTACGTCCCGCCAACTTTGTAGTTAATTAATATTGTAATATGTATTTGTTGGATCCGTTTCTTCTTGTCTAGAAGCACACTCTTGTCTTCAGTTATATAACTATGCACACACGAAGAAGAATGTGTAGAGAAGCCACGAACAAATAGAGGTAAATGGGAATGGATGCTCACTGTTTGTGAGAGTCCGAAGAGACGTGACCGATTAGAACGAAAGTAAACGACGGACTAAAAACTCCGTTGCGGAGATAGATGGAAGATGCTGTTTAGAAGGATGTTACCAAATCAGAAGGTCGTCCATTCAATTTACGAATACAAAAAAAAACAACAACAATGTGTTGAAGAGAGAAACAGACTTCGTGTTAACGTCTCCCATTAATTACTTAATTAAGATGAAAATGGAAAAAGTGATTGCGATCATTCTTAAAATGCAATTAGCTCACTTGTTGCCAACTACAAATGGAAAATTCTGCATCTAGGAAAATGAAAAAAAGTGTATTAATTACATTTTTTACGATATTTCTTAACTTCCATTTATAACAAGTTATTTCTTTTTTTTTTCAATTACATATATCTTGCAATTTTATGGAGACTACGAAATTCAATTATAATTTTTATTAATATTTTATTATCGAAAAATCAATTTTAAATCCACTTAATTTGAAAATATTAACTTTAAACAATCACCTTCAAATTTAAAGTTTTTTTTAATGTTACAAATCGTTCATACTTATTTTATGTAGTCAGTAATTAAGGACATAATCCTGTTTAAAAATGATGTTCGTTAACCGAATTATACACGAAAATATACAATATCGTCCGAAAATGTATAATGTCCGAATATACAAATATTTAACAAGCCATCCAAACAACCCGCCCCACAACCATCCTCTATTCCAAAACTAAAATTGTTCCAGTCCTCGATAGATACCTCTCCCTTTCACTTAAATTCATCTCTATAGACTCACATTTATCCTCTCTTTCTAAATTTTGTATCCCTCGGAATCCATCAACCTCTCCTAAATATAAGTATCCCAGACTAACCCTAATCCAGAATCTATTATCCCTATAGTTATGTCCCTTTCCTTTCTCAACGGCTGTCTTTTAGTATAAGATTGTTTTTTATCTCCTATATATTCATGGGCGGAAAGACCAATGGTCGATAGCCCTTTGGCCAGCCTATTTTGATTATTATTATTATGTTTGGTTTTATGTTCAGAATTATATTTTGTTTCTATAACTGGCCAATAAATTATATTATATTATTATTATTTAACAAAAGTGTTCAACATCATAATTTTTATATTCCGAATTCATTGTTAGCAAAGATTACTTAAAACACATTAGATTAGTAATAATATTACATTTTTTTTATAATGTATTATTAAATGAAGATGAAAAAGTAGAACTAGTTATTAAATTATCATCGATAAATTTAAGATCTTATAACTCACAAAATTAACATCAGACAATATATAATACAAAAAATCTACTATAATTTTTCTTAACATTCATTTATAACTTGTTTTTCTTCTATATTCTGCAATTATTTTTAACCCTATAATTTTCTGGACATTTCAAGTACGAATAACAATTAACATTTATAACATTATTTTGTTATAGAAAAATTAATCTAAAAGTCCACTTACTATGAGGTTATTACATTTAAACAATCACCTTGAAATTTACATAGTCTTTTTTTTTCATCTTCAAATTATTGCAATTAATGTATCAAATATTATTTTATTAACAGTTTTTATGTATTCTAAGGATCATAAGTATATATAATGCGAATTTATATATATTGTAAATAATAAACTTTATATAATAGTTTGTAAAACAATAACACTAATTTGCTCAAATATTATTTAATAAAAGTTTTGCTATTTATAGAATCAATAAAAAGCAAAACTTTTATATGTTATTTGAATAACTTTTTGCAATAAACTTGAAAATAGGTAAAATACATAGAAATATCAAGTTTACAAAAATTAATGAGGTTATTACCAAAATTTTTACAAAACAATTTGAATCGATCTTCGAGATTAAAAATGAATTATTAATAATTCTTGCATATTAAGTGATTAAATAGATTGATAGAAATAGGTGTTATGTAAATAGTTGATATTTGTCTTTAATTTGATGCAATAATTTACGATAAAATGTAGAATTGAGTTGAGCGTTCAAGGATTGAAAACGAGGTATAAATATTAATGACAAAACAAGTCTTTAATAAATGCTAAACCAAAAACCACCAGTTAATAATAGACTAAACCGAAGTGTGCGAATTACGACTATTATTACATCCTGTAAAGTACACGTTTTAAACAAACAGAATTTTTTAATATTTATATTTTTTTCATAGTACTTAAATTAAGAACAATTCAATGATACGCCACGCCACGAACATAACAATAAATTAAAATAATAAACATAACTGTGAGAACATATTTGTATTGTGGTATCGTTTAATTAAATTTTATTACAGAAATTCGTGTACTGCGAAACGACGAAATGGTTTTGTCATTGAACAAATTTGGGACGTGATTTGCGTGGAAAATTAAGTGGACAAAACGTACGAGCACAAAAGCGTACGCACGAGCACATACGTAAAAGTACCGAGAACGTTGAAATAATAAATGGTAGAAAAAGGCGCAAGGTTTACCTGAATCCACGTGAAATATATTCGTAATAAAGTGACACATTCCACGAAGTAAGGTGATACGTTTCCTGGCGATCTTCGCGAAAGAAAATAAAACCAAAGACGGATGGCGAAAACAAACACTTCGGGTATCATTTACATAATTAACCTGTGAGGTAATTAAGTGCTGGGAAGTGTGGATAATTCAAAGCAGTATGCAAAACACTGCAGTTATTTTTTGTGTCGTGTTTTTGGGGTTTTTGCTTTTCTCGTTCTTTTTTCTTTCTTTCTGAAAATTTCATGTGAAAACAAACTGTTTATGAATAATGTATAGACGTTTGAGATAATCGATGGAAAATAGAATTGATGGAACTGTTGTTCCAAAAGTGTTTTTACTGAGAAGACTCATCTTTATTACATTGAATCATTTTTTTTTTTAAATAAAGTTGGAAATAACAAAATTATGCAATTTTTTCAAGGTTTAGGTATTTTGTTATTAAACTAAAACAAATAGACGTTGCATGAGGTGACAATATTTTGAGTGATATTTCAGCATGTTGCGAATAACAAAATATTAAAAACGTCTTAAATTTGTTTATGAAATTTACAAAATTGTTTACTATGAAAACATTCTTCTACTCACCGATTTTTCTTATGTTGGGAATAATAAAGTTTTAAAATTACTTGTAAATAAATTTAAAAAATCGCAAGATAAATTAAAGCTTTCGCAAGATATAATATTTTTACTAAGGAAACAATTATTTAACGATAAATTTTCAGGCAAATAATATTTATTGTTTCAATGCAATTATCAAGATTTATAATTTTTATTTAAATTTAGTTTTTTAAATTTAAAGAAAACTATCTTGTAGAAAATAGCAAAACAGTTCATTTATGAAAATTAAATATAATTTTAACTTTATTTACAATATGGATAGATTATAACAATATCTTTGGAGAAGAGATTTCGAGAAATCTTTCAATCTATTTATTTTTTATTGTAGAAAAAAATTGAATAACAAAGTAAATTATATAATTTTGCTAACATTAAATAGCGTAAAATCAATTTCCATTATGATATTGACATAAAAATCTAATTATATTTAGAGATTCAGTAGCAAATAAGTTGATAAAAGAAAAACATTACATAACTTCAAATATAAATATATTAAAAATTAGAGAAGAATATTAATAAAATTCACGTTTTAGAACAATTAATCAAACTTATATAAGTTTATTTAAAATATGAATTCATTAAAACCAACTTTTAACACATCCTTTCTGCATTATACAAATAAATAAGAAATTACGTAATCATTTTTCATGAATGTTAATTATCAAGGAAAAAAAATAAAGCCTTTAGGATAATTGCATTTCTCTTATAATTTATAACATTGCAATGAGAAAAATGTCTCTCGTATGCGACCAACAATTAAAACTATGAATGATATTAATGACTTCTTTAATAAGAATTGTTGCATAATTGGCCGACGGCCGTGGCTTTTCTAAGAAAAATGTGCACGGAACGTCCGAGTTCGAAAAATATGTTTTAATTGCTTAATTTATGGATTCAGCCGTGGACGAAGCGACTCATTCAGCAATAATGACAACGATTTATTAGCGGTGAAAAAGATGCAAAGATTTTTAATAAGTCAATATTTGTAAGAGATTTTAATGAGTTCCGGATATTACAAATTTGAAGAGATTTTTTACGAAATAATTAGACAAACAAATTATTATGCACGAACTTGAATTTTAAAATGCATTATCTAACTTTATATTAAAAAATGAAATGATAACGGTTATAGAACAATTCGATTTGTAAACTGTAATAAATTATGTTCGAAAACTGATTATTTCAAAACTTTTTATAATACTTTTTATATAAATGACTGTTAATCTCCCAAAATCAGCAAGAACAGTGCACGATAGAAGACATTTACAAGATGAAAGGAAGAATGGCATGCGTCAACAAAGTAAGCATTGACTAGAGGCTATGCGTCAGACATACTCTCTACCAAGGAAGAAGACCAGCGGAGGATGGAGAGAGCTAATGAAGAAAATGGCAGTGGAAGCCAACACTGATCAGGACTAACAGGAAAGACAATCAACATTTCAGAGCAGTAACATTTAACAGGACCTGGATGCTGATGAAGAAGAGGAGAGGTTTTTAGTGGGTAAAAATACCACAGTATCACGAATCCACCGTGGTCCCTTTGAAAGGTTTTCCTCTTCTCAGAAAAAAAAGCATTGACTAGAAAACTGATAACAAATGTGGCCCAATGGGCAGGAAGAAGGTACGATGAAGTAACTTTCCACCTAACACAGGCTCTGTCCGGACATGGATGCTTTGGAAAGTATCTCCACTGTATAAAGAAGCAGATCGACCCAAAATGTTGGTACTGTGAGGAGGAGGGCGACCCAGAGCATACCATGTTCAGATGCCATCAGCACTGAAGTATGAGGCTAAACTAGGAGACGCGCGAGACCAAAGAACTTGGTTACCATTATGCTGGGAAACGAGGAGGGGTGGAATATCATAGCTGGACACATGAAGAATATCATCAGAAGTACGGAGCAAGGTGAAAGAAAGGCACAGCGCGAAGGACATAGATGTAACGTTTTGACCAAGAAAGTTGTAGAAGTTGCGAAGGGCAACTTGCACCAATAAAAACAGTTTGGTCAGGACAATAGCTAACACCGGGTCCTACATGCACGTTTAAGTGGTTTTAGAAAGAGATGTTAAATAATAAGGACATTAGGCATTAATCATTATCTAATAAGTATCTATCTGTATAAAATAATAATACCTTAATTAATTAAATCTATGTGGTAAGTCTAGAATGATGTACTTTTTAAGTCTGTATATTGGTATTTTATTTACTAGAAGATTTTCAGCTAGTTTATTTGGGTGTGCTTAGAGTCTTGCCTTTCACTAAAGTTGTTATTATTACAAATATGAAGAGATTTATTGAATAATACGCAATCATATGAGATTCTAGAATCTTAAATCTTAGAAGAAAATGGTTTTTGTTTAGGAAAAATTCGATAATAAAAGGTAACAAATTATGTTCGACAAACGGCAATCATCATCTGAATAAATCAGTGTTTAATTTTGTGGTCAATGGTCAAAATTAAACACTAATTTACTTATGAATTTAGATGATATCAGGTAAAAAAAATGAAAGATTTTGAATAAGTAAATATTTTCAGCTTTTAATAAGTAACCGGAACGCCAAATTTGAAGAAATTATATTTTAGAAATAATTAGAAAAAGTAAATAAAGTTTACCTTCAGTGAACGAATAATAAGCAATCGTCAATCGAGAATGCATTATCCAATTTCCTGTTAATTCTTGAAGTGAAATGGTATCAGTTTTCGAACAAATAAAGAAAATAATGTATTCAGACATAGATGAAATGCTCTCAATTAATTCAAAAAATAACAACTGTTTATTGACTTTGATAAGTATTACAAGATTTGTCTAGTAAGTTTAAAATGTTTGTTGATTTTAATGATTCAAAAAATTACAAATTTAAAGAGATAATTAATTAGATAATTTACTCGATAGTATTATATCAACTTGTATTAACAAAATTATTTCGGTTTTCCAATAATTCGATTCTTAAACTGTTACTAATTTACAAATTATATTCGATGGAAACTTGGTCTACCAGTGAATATTTTTTTGTATACTTTTGAAAATAATTTTAAAAGTTTTTAATAAAAAGTTTTTCGTAATAATGTACACAAATTACGATTTTCGAACAATTTGGTTAACAGTATTTTGTAACAAATTATGTTCGACAACCGATAATCTCAATTATAATGTATTATTATATAACAACTGTAACAAATTTGTTGAAAATATGAAAAAACGATATGCAACTCATAGATCAATTCTTAAAAGAAATATGGTTTCGGTTTTCGAACAATTCATATTTTAAATAGATTGGAATAATTTATGTTTGGTAACCGATGAATATTAAGAAAAATGTGTAATGATTATTGAAAATTAATTAGTTAAAGCAATGTTTGCAAACTTGAAACAAGTACAATTTGTAAAAGTAAATTAAAATCAAGGATAACTGGAAGTTCGCTAAACCAATAGTTTGCTTTCTATGCAAATAACTTTTTTTTATATAATTTTATATAAATTTCAATGTTGCAATTTATATAAAATTAAATTAATATTAAATACATTTAGAATTAAATTAAATTATTTCTGTTCTTAAGATCAATATATTCAATTTGTAAAAAGTTAAGGAACTTACTAATACATAGTAATTTGTAGTTTTATCTTGATGTAGTATGAAATTATTAAGAAATTTGTATTATACTTACAAAATTGACAATTGCCTAGTAATTAGGTAATCCCAAAATATTAAAAAAGTTACCGAGTTACGTGTCACACGCAGTTCATATCACGAGAGTTGTAACGAATCGAAAACGTAATCTGATCGACGTCGGCAACAAACTATTACTGAACTCAGAAGCAAACTAAAAACGCGAAATGAACAACACAACGCGACGAAGGTTACACGCGAAAACCATCAATAGATCACCTTTTCACTCCTTTCCATTTTGCACTTTAAATACATCGCTTCGTCTATTCAATAATAACTGTACAAATCTACGAAAAGAAGGAAACCGAGCACAGCATTTTCTTTACTTATCATTTCCTTTTCTTTTCCTATACACATACTTTTTATTTGTTTCTTCCTCCTCGTCGTCGTCCTGCATCCAAAGATCGTGCGATCAATCTCAGCTGGAAACCGAATCGATAAAACAAAAATATCATTTTAATTATGTTTACGGCTCTTCCTCAAACCATAAAACCGTTGGGTTTATATGTGGGAATAGAAATTTATCGGCTCCCGTCATTTTTCGTTTTAGGAAATTGCGTATTCGCGGAAACGATCGACGTTTTAAATGCCGCGCTTAATTAAATGTCATTACACGCTGTCAAAACAACGGTCGTTGAAGATGGTGAAAAAATATGTGTGGGTAATGTAAATAAATAATTGATTGTGTCAGGAAAGAAATATCTCTAAACATGCTAATGTACTCGTCCATGAATTACATTTGCAATTAGCACTTCTTTTTGTAAAGTACGGTTTTTCTGTTATTCTTAAGTGGATATTCGCTGTACTTTAAAAATAAACATGTAATCGCAGACAAGCGATTTAACCTATAGATGAATATATTATTTTGAAAATAAATAAAATTTAGACTAAAATATACTCAATTACATAGGGTTCAAATTTACTACTTATCTAAAATAAAATTGAAATATATATACAAAAAAAGAAGTAAGGCAGATCATTCATTCGCTTAAAAACAACTAGGCACTAGCTAATAGAACTAATCAGTGAGATTTGGGAAAAGGAGGAACTCTCTAATAATTGAACATCTGATCTGATTCACGGCATTCACAAAAAGGCAACAGAACTAATGTGAACAATTACCGTGACATCTCGTGAAATCTTCTCAAAATCCATTCAAACTATAGCAGAAGAGCAGTAGGTCAAATATTATGAACCTTAAATCTATTCTTTCATATCTGAAGCATAGAAACAAGCAGTTTGCAGTGAACTTCATTGAATTCAAAAAGACTCAACCTGTTTGAAATTCTGACTGAGTTTGAGTTATATAAAAAGAGTAATTATCCAGAAAATCTTAACCAGCACTACTGAAAATCAGTGGAGAAATTGTAGGGCCGTTCGAAATCAGATCTGGTGTAAGTAAGAGAGATGGACCTTTGCTCTTCAACTTTTTAAGTACACCCATACCTCGCTTTACGGCCTAGATACGTACCATGAAACTTGGACGCAAAACGAAAAGCCTTATAACGAATCAATTATTGTGCTTGCGCAAGATTGGCAATATGTAGATATATCGACATCGAAAACGTGCCTTAATTGATGAGGGCCGTTATAGCGAAATGCCGTATTCAATGCCATATTCAATTATTTACTATTCTGTTGTTTGTTTTTCTGTTTTGTTATATTTTTCGATGTTATATATTTTGCTTGTTCTATTATTGCTTGTTCTGAGTTTTCAGAGCACAATATATTATGTTATTAATTATAATATGTTCTACTGCCGCGTTTGATACACAACATTTTACTTATATAGTTCTTTGTGTTTAGTTTATGATGAAGGTGTACGTTATCAACTTTTAAGTTTTTGTTTATAATTTTTTTTTAAAAGAAATTCGAGAACTATTAACATATTAGTGCTGTCCATTTGAACTAATTCAAATCATAGAAATGGGATAAAGCTCATAGATATCTCGTTTGGAAAAGCTATGTATAAAAAAATATATAGTCAAAAATAATCTTAACATAAACTATATTACCAAAAATTGATGAATTTTTGGTATAGTAGATAAACATTTTTTAAACAAATTATAATAAGCAATTTATATAGTAAACTTCATACAAAGTAAATGTAATATATCTATTATAAGTATTGTCAATTTAGTATTTC
This sequence comes from Nicrophorus orbicollis, assembly GCA_018845635.1. Taxonomy (NCBI): domain Eukaryota; kingdom Metazoa; phylum Arthropoda; class Insecta; order Coleoptera; family Silphidae; genus Nicrophorus; species Nicrophorus orbicollis. The sequence goes on along the minus strand of JAFMTC010004158.1, from coordinate 130,830 downwards.
TGATATGTTTATAGGAATAATTAATAATAATCAAGTTAATTTAGAAAAAAATGTATGTTCAATATCATAAAATATGAAAGCAAGCAAAGAACAATTTAACTGAATTCATAATTTAAATGAACCAAAGACTAATAGGAAATTAAATTTCCTATTGCTTTCCTACACACATAATTAAATTATATTAAATTTAATTGCTCTACCGTTAATTATACTTAATTTCATTAATATCGAAACAAAGAGACATAAAATGAATTTATTAACATATTTTTCATGAAATTAATATACAGTTATATAAGAAAAAACATATGATATAATTTATAATTAATTTGTACTTTAACTAAAATGATACAAAATCAAACTTTCCCCAGCTCCATAACCCTCCGAATGACCTGCTCTATTCCAAAACCAAAATTATTCCAATCCTCGATAGATACCTCTCCCTTTACCTTAAATTCATCTCAAAAGACCCAAATTTCTCCTCTCTCTCCAAATTTTGTATCCCTCAAATTCCTTCAATACCTCCTAAATATAAGTATCCCAGACTAACCCTATTCCAGTATCTATGTCCCTTCCCTTTACCAGAGGCTACCTTCCTTTGTATAATAATTTTGTTTTATTTCCTTGTTCATTTATTTTCTACATTGTACATAATATTCATTGGCAGAAAGACCAATGGTCGATAGGCCTTTCGAATTATATTTTGTTTTTATAACTGGCGAATAAATTATATTATATTATTCAAACTTTATTAAATTTATTAATTTTCCATTTCTGTCTATATAGTACCACATAAATTCACTTTAGAAATACAGAAATATCAATTAAATTAATTTAAATTCATCATTAATAAAGCTGTAATTAATTTATATATAAATACTAAATTGATTTGTCCAGTACTTAAAATTGAATATTTAATATATTCGTATATCTTAGATAAATAGTAAAACCATCAAAGAGAAATTGTATTGTCTCATATGATATAACTATTACATAAGAAACTCTCCGGTCCGAGAACAGGTGCCTTACCTACATACGAATTTCAACACCTACATAAACCATTCAAGATTGTTTCTTTTTTAATTTATTTGTATTCCCATCCAATACAACCAATTTAAGTTTGCAACACAACAATTCCAAATTCTTTGTATTCCAAACGACTATTCACTAAAGTGTATTTTGCGAGTCCGAAATAGGAAAAGCCAATAGCGTTTCTTTATGTAACAGACATCATATATCCACGCAGAAACTGGCATCGCCAAAAAAAAATCCGCACGTTACGCAACGACTTTCTAAGAAGGTGATAAATTAATGTCGACTTTCCGATCCGGTCCGATGGACATCCGTCGTATTTCGATGGAATGCATTAATCGAACGAAAAGTTTAGTTATAATTATAATTCGT
>JAFMTC010004158.1:66032-84342 GCA_018845635.1 Nicrophorus orbicollis | reverse complement strand
TTTGGGGTAATAGGCAAAGAAACCAGCCCGATCCATGTTTTAGATTGTAATACATGGATATAAAATTTAGATGATAAATTGTACTGATATGGTACAATGGTAATGGTACAATATATTCAAGCAAATCGTGATAATGTCATTGGTTATAGTTCGACATATGCGGAAATGTATGAAACGTTTGCTGTAGATGCACATTTGATGATTGGCACATCGAGTGGGTAATAATTTAATGAATGGATAATTTCCCGAGCGAAATGATGAAGGTGAATGAAGAGGATGCGCGGCGGTAGGACGGAGGAGGATGGAGGAGGAAGACGAAGTTCTTGGAGCCAGTAAAGATTCTGAGAGCGACATACATAATGTGTACAAAAGGCGGGCGGCGGCGTGAGCGGGAATTTTAATAAAATAAAAGTAATGCGTGACGGCTCCGGGCAATCGCATGAGAATCCACGTCATTATTTATTGCAGATAAACTAATTCATAATGCGCGTTGCCGGTTCTTGCGTTTAATATAATATAATTCCCTGCCCTATCCTTCCTACTCGCTCGCAATTACTTTTGATTAGGCCGCAAGATTTTCCGGAGATCCCCATCCCCCTTTCGCTCCACCTCCATTTCGACTCCTTCTGCTCGTTTCCTCGTTTTTTCCTTTACATCTATTCTTTCTTTCTCTCACCGTTGCCTCTTCTTCTTCAACAACATCTTTGCCCGCATCTTTCCCCCTTCGTTCATCTACTGCCGACACGTCTTCGGTTCGGCTGTTGCAACAGCTTGCCTCTACGATCCTTCCTACTCAATTCCTTGTTGTTGTTGTTTTTTTTTGCTTGAGTGCATATACACACGAAAATCAAATACACACGGTGTTTAATTAAAATTATCAACGGTGCCGCAAATCAACAGTATGGCACGTCCTAATGAACTATGGCAGCGCAACGCCATCTGTTGTTAATTACGGAAAAGTTCACAAACCGCTAAACGTCATCGATGCATGTGAACTGTACGTTCGAATTAATTATGAAATTCACAAATAAAGAATTTTTAAAGAAATTCACGAATTCTTTAGAATTTCAATAAATTTATAAAAGAATATAAAATATCCAATCCAATAAGTTAGAATTTCTAAACTACCTTTTTTGTTTCACAACGTAATAAAATAACCAGGTGTACCAATTATAGTTTATAAACTTTAACGACACTAAACTTCTAAGAGCTTTAGGATTATGCGCTACTTTCTTCAAATTACTCTTGATATATCTGATAAAAACGTCTAATTGGTTTCTAATCCTGCCCCATGTATGCTGCCCCTTCTTTGTTTTAATTTTATGTATGTGATCACTACGTCCATGGTGAATTCTTATTTTTGAAAATTGAATTTTCTACATTTATATATTACATATACTAAAATTGGAACAATATTACATTATTATAACCAAAAGTTCTAATATAAATTTAGTGATCATAAATAATCTGATATATAAAATACTGTTTTACAAATACACACTGTAAGCTTTTATATCTTTTGACTTATATTATTATATAAAACTTTATGATGTTTCCTTACTATATCTACTATGCATTCATGTTGCATTATATTTTCGATTAACTGATTACTTTATCTCTGACCCGTGTAATTACGAACATAAGGAAATACTAATCAAAATTTGTAATTACCTTTATAATTGAATTTGAATAACATTTAAAACATCTTTATTAAACAGGTCTAATTTAACATTTTTCGTTGTCCGATTTGTCAGGAAATTAATACTATAGTTATTGTAATTCTATTTTTATAACAAAGTAATGTATGCAAATGTAAATATTAATATTTTTTGTTAAAATCACCATATGGTGTAACAATAATTTATAATTATTGAAATGTATTCATCTATAAGCGATAATCTATTAAAAAAACGTAATACTTGCAGAAAAAAAAACTTACAATCCATTTTTCTCGTTGATGTGGGTTGGAATCGATAAGTTATTTAAAACAGTCGCCTACTTATTTACAAACCTCATTAGAAATCTGGTAGGAATGTACCAATTGTTTGTTTTCTTGAACAATTATACATGTGATTTTGTAATATTTTGTTGATGTATTTAATATTTCAAAAATATATTGTTTATCTTTATAAATATATATTTGTTGGTTCCTGAACGATTATATTTGAACTCATTATTTATTATATTTCTACATAAACTTATATAAATATTGACTAAATTTAAATTTTCGCATACACTTCTAGAGGAAATTTAGAATTACTAAAAATATACTTGTTTTTGACAATTTTTGAATGTAACATTCTTTATGTTATAAATACATATTATTGGCCAATAAACAATTATAATTATAATTTTAAAACACTATTAACAAAAAAAATGTAATTTCCATAATAAAATAAATTATACGTAAAAAATAATAAAAAAAATAGATTTGCTATTTAATTGTTTGTTAGATTCTAATACAAAATATTAAGAAAAATAACTTTGTAAAATAGTAAAATAATATTCTAAAAGAATTAAATCGTTCCACTGTAAATAATAACATCAGATTTATTATAATTATTTGAATATCTTTATTTCCGAGTATTTTTTTCTAACTTATTTTATAAATACTCAATAAAAACTTGATATTTAAATCAAGAGATTTACAGTAGCTTGAGACATTTGTCATTTGTTGATTTATTTTGTAAAATTTTCTTTTTATATAATTAAATGTAGACCGGCGAGACTTCCTGTGATGCAAGAATTGAATAATAATCGAATTAGTTCTAGTAATTATAATCCGAAGTCTGGTTTAATCATAACGTTTTTTTCTTCTGCTGTTGTTTCTCTCGGTTTCCTTTTGTCACTTACGTAATACAAGTATAATTTGAAAGCTTACTATTTGAAAGTACCGACACAAAACTATGTGAAGTAAACATAGACAAAAATAAAATAGTCCCTGCATGTAATTTACAGTTTTAATTTAAAACAATTATATAATATATATTTTATGTATATAGAAAAGATACATTTTTTAGTTGAAAATGAAATGAAATCAGACATGTATTACTACTCGTTAAATAATTAAGATTTTAAACATTTTACATTTGAAAGAATGCATATTTAATATTAAATAGTTTTTTAACATAGTTGAAGAAAATGTATTAAAATTAATTGCATAATTATTTAAAAATGTATAATATAATTTATTGGCCAGTTAAAAAAAAACAAAATATAATTCCAAATAGAAATCCAAATATAATAATTAAAATAAGATAATTCAAAATAAATAAAATATAAATTTTAAATAAACTAAATAAGAATAATAATGGAAAGACTGGCCAAAGAGCTATCGACCATCGGTCTTTCTAAAACCAAAGTAGTTAACGATAAGTTATTTTTAATCCTTAACCCTTTCGGTACTGCATTTTTCGGATATCCATATATTTTTGTACTTTTTATTCGTTATTACTGTCTCTGATATGTTCTTACAAAATTTTGTTTAATTTGATACGAAACTAGGGAGTGGTGGCAATTGCCACCAATGAGCATAGATAACATATATTTAGAGACACTAATATTTTGCAAGTCATCACAGCTACTGTGATTCATAAAAAAAATATTTGAAACTATTTCCATCTTTGTTGATGTAAAATGATACTTTTCAATCTTGATGGGTACGAGCTCTAGAAGTCTCGATCTTGTAGCATTGTTCATGTCAGTCTATACTACTTCAGACTCTTCTTGGGATTTTTATGGGGGAGAGGGGCTAGAAGTAGAAGGGCATTTTGTAAGAGGAACATCATCTTATGGGTCATAATCGTCATCATCTGAGGTGTCATCTGGTGGGTTCTCAATGTCCTCTTCGACGTGTGAATAAGGAATTGAACTAATTGGGCCAAATGCTTCTCTCAGGGTAAGTACTTTCGCTATGTTGTTTATGTTTTTACAGAATTGCATAGGAGGAATGAACACCTCATGGTGGCAATTTCGTACAGCAATTTGAAAGGGTCACGGCGGAGAATCCAAGCATGCATAGTCGCAAAGGAACATCAATTATTACTTGTACAACATTGTACTTTGAATATTTCGGAAATAATGTGTACTAATCTAGCTTCGTCCACCGCGATCAACCCTTGCACGTGTGAACAAATACGTCTAAAAACAATATAAAAAGGTGAACTATCCACGGCTTATATGTAAAAACGGGAAGGAAAAGACTAACTAATCCGAACTTTAGTGGAAAGTAGATGAAATACACTCCGATGTCTGTAAAATAGATCTTTAAATATGAGCTACCGCAAGGGCCGAAAGGGTTAGGTTTAAAAAAATATGAACACATTAAAAATATTTTTCTAAATATGATGTGTTACACAATTGAAAAATGCATATAAAATCAAAATAAATTAGCTGTATCTTATAAACAATCGTAGTATTATTTGTATTTGATGTTGCTTGTGATGCGGCAGTTGAAGAACAAGAGGGATGAGCAAAAAGTGGTTTTCTCTTGGAGCGATAGGAACGGAGTGCGAGTGTGAGGTGGAGGAGAATAAAAGTACCGTGAAGTTGAAGTGTTTTGTTGTTATTAAAGTTGATGATAATTCATGCAATCTGAATGATGATTGTCGTCGTTTATTTGTGGTTTAAGAGAACACGCGTGTCCGCCTCAAGGCTGGATCGTCTTCCGTATTAGGTGGGTGGCAATGCCGCATTGTTTTATAACATTACACCGAAGACGAAGAACGAACTGCCTTTTCCATTTTATAACTTATTTTCAAATGATTAGATCCAACGTAAATAGAATATAATAAATCACCTTTTATTTCCTCACCGTTTCTACCGATCTGATCACTGTTATATCATTAATAATTTTCATTCATAAATAATAATTTCAATTACATATTTTTATTATTATCTAATTATCTAATTTACAACAAACTTAATTATTTCTGATTTAATTATATTAAATTATACATTTATAAGCAATAAACAATCTAATAACAATTATCAAAACCAAGAAAACTAACTTTAAAAAATCTCTTATAGATTTTTTTTCGTTCAATAATTAGTAATTCTATTGAATAATTTTGTTAACAAATATATTTTCACAGATATTTCTAATTGTATCAATATCATGTATTAAATTTCTTCAATAACAAGGTAGAAAAATGTTGTATTATAAAATTCCAATCGTAAATTGTAATTTTGTTAATTGATTAAATAGTAATAACATTATCTCATAAACATAATAACCATTGGATAAAATATACTAAATATGTAATAATTTTATTACAATTTTGCTGAACATTTACATGAAATTATCAAGATTCAATTGATTTAATTATTGTATGAATAGAAACAACATTTTTACAAAAAAAAAATACGTTTCTAATTATAATATGTATGTATATGTATGTTTTTTTTTCAACAAATCAAAGTAGAAAGTTACATTAGAAAAAAAAATGTAATAATATTTTGATAAAATTTGCAAAATAATTAAATTGTACTTTCACTACAATGTTATATTAAAAATTAAATCATTCACTGTAATTTTATTGATTGTTTCATTAAAATAAATACATTTTTGTCAAAATGTAATTGATATTTTGAAAAAAAAATGTATTTCACAAAATCCAAGCATTAATAGTAATGTAATAATGAAAAATTCAACTGATAATTGTACTTTTATTGATTGATTTATTAATTATAAAATTATATCTGGAAGGGAGCGTAATGCAATTAATGAAATTTTGAAGTGCATCAACAATGGTATAAATATTGTATTTCTTTGAAAGTAAATTGAATGATTGTGTGAAGAATAAAAGAATATGGTATTCTTATTATGCAATATTGCAATGTAATAATAAGGGAGTGCCATGTGCCATGTTTAATAACTGTCTGTTGAGGTTGATAAGAAGTCGGAAGAAGAAAGTTCGCGAGGCATTAAATTTATTAAACGCGCGCGAAGTGAGGCGCGAGGGAAAGACGTTGGAGGCAAGAGGTAAGAACGTAAGAGGAAGAAAAGAAAGAAAGAAAGAAGCGCAAGAAGAAGATGCTCTTAAGGAGAGGAGATTATTGCCCAACGGATTTATTGTACGTGTAGAAAGTTTTCATACGCTCGAGACATATGCGCCGCTTAATGGAATCGGGGAAATAAAATCCTAATTGCTGTTCCACTCGTTACGTAAACTCCGGTCGAGTTTCGTGCGCGTTCGCCTATCATTTAACTAAACTTACTGTTATAGTTTCGTTAATTCGCAAGTTTCAACGTGGAATTATTGCAACGGTCCGATATAATTTCGCTGGTTGCACAAACATTCCTGTAAATTTGATACTGTTCCATGTCATTTTCTTGCCGTAAAGTTCATTATACATTTTTCCGCATTACAACAAATATTGTTCTCACGTTAAACTAGAGTTTAATTCATATTTGTCTTAAAAGTAAGGTAAATTCACGAAAAGTGAAATTGACAGTTATATCTGAAAAATAGATGATTTCATCTTATATTGATACATTTTGTGAAATACTTATTATGTAAAAAGATACGTATATATTATACAATAACATTTTAAAATCATTATTCTGGAGCGTACTCAACTTTTACTTAAACAAGTGATTCCTATTTGCTTGAAAGCGGTCGATAAAAGTAAATGAAACAGCAATTTTAATTATCAAATAATCCGCCTAGAGTAATTGATAATTATGCGAAAATAATTTAATATTATTTATATAGTAAACTTACAGAGAAATCTACAATTCTTATAGAAAATTAATTAAAATTTAGTGTATTTAATTAAAAAGCAGAAACAAAATAGTTTCAATTAAATGTAAATAAATTCCACTCATTCGACAACTTCAATCAATACAAATACACTAAATTCCTGTTTGAACATTTNNTGCGAAATATTGGCGAAATTAATTATCCGCACTATGTGAGGTATTGCTTTTAACAAGACCGAATTTAAGTATTAGCACATTTTTTACCTATACCTTTTTTTATAAATCATGTTATTATTAGAAATATGAAAATATGAAATGTTACTCATATAAGTGAGTATTTGAATTAGTATGTGGTAAAAGATAAGCCCCAGAAGATTGCAAGTTGGAAAACATGGAAGATTTAAGAAATACTAGAAAGAGTCTTCGAGCCAAGTTAACTTTGTTCAAGAAACTAACAAAAAGGCACAAAACTATAAAGACACTGATAAGCATATTGGAAGAAACAAAATGTGGTTGGATGAATTGGAACAAAATCATTTAGGTTTAGTAGTGAAAATAGAAGCAGAAGAATATCTCATTGAGCATGAAGACTTTCAAGAGACTATACTAGTTGCTTTAAGTACAACAAGGCTGAGAATGTATCGATCTGAAAAGGAGAAAGATGAGGAGGCGCAAGTAGATAAGAATATTTATGAGGTTATTCAAGATGGGTTCCGGTGAATATGATTTGCTGACGAAAATTAAGGAGCAAGGGGAGAATTCACTGATCATGGATTTGGATGACAGGAACCAGAAAGCAAAAAACATACATAAATGTTATCTTACAAAGATTACGATTCAGTGTTCAATGGAAGGTAGGGATGAAGACTGTGGGGGGTAATTTAAGATGGCTTGGGTTCTAGTGAAGATGATTTGCTGAAGAAAATGAAGGAGCAAGAGAATATCACGGATATGGATAAAATGAATAAGGAGCAAAAGAGAATTTCCAAGGAGGTGTTCTTTGAACGCGATATTACCATGAATGTGATTAGTGAGAATGTCAATGATGCGTTTGAAGGAAATATGTGTGACTGATCAACACGATGATTAAAGTCAAGACAAAGAGGAGGATTCCAAAGAAACAGGAGAATGCAAAGAAGAAAGTCAGGAAAAGTGGTAAGAAGCAGCGAATGTTGTTAATGTCTATAATTTATGTAGAATATTTTGCCTGATCGTATCCGTATTTGTTATGTGGTTATGAAATTGTTGAGTTCTGTTTTATATTATTGCTATTCCACATTTGAATTCAATTCAAGGGGGGAGTATTTTGAGGCGCCTATATATGTGATGACCATGTGAATAAAGTGAAGTTAGATGAGAGGGAAATAGACAGTTGATAGATAGAGTTTTTAACATCCGACGATTTCATTGATTTACCGTCACAACTTGGTTCTTTGGCACAACAATTATTTTATGACAGATATACCTCGACCAATAGACCTTTGGTCAAATGTGTAGTCAATAAATATGTTTCATATATATTTTTTGTATATTTTTCACATTTAAATTTACCTTCAATACTCAAGTTATAGTCGTAAATATCTATCAAATATAAAATCATGTATAGATTGTCTTCAAATTTCAATTATGTAATATTTCACAATTTTGAGAAATATAGTAAATTATTGTAAAGTAACATTAAGAAAGTGATTGCAACAATCTATGTTAAATAATGTCATGTACAAAATTTATCAAATTATTCTACTTTATAACGAAGTCCGCAATTATAAACCATTATCAGAAGTTCTACTATAAGAATATTATTTGCAATATATTCAATGCAAAAAATCGGAGTCTTATATTGTTCTACTATAAGAAAAACTATACTTCTACTATAAGAAAAACTATACTTTTACTATAAGAAAATCATATTCAATATATTCAATGCAGAATGTGATGAAATATTTAGAAAACCTTGTTAACAATTAAGGCGAACTTAAAAAAGTTCCTGCCGAAAAAAGGAGAAGAAAATGAATCACATTAAAATAAGATTAAATTATATTGGAAATTATTATAATTTATTTTTAGTCAAAATGTTCCTGATTGAGAAAGAAGTGTTATTTCTAATCAATCAATGTTAAATGCAATAACTTCGTACAAAATCAACTTTATATTTAAAAATATCAAAATATAATATTGTATAATCTGTTTATAAGTTAACTAATTATATATTACAACTTTTCCTTGTTTCAGAAAAACAATTTTGTTTCTTTTTACGAAAGAAGTATTTTCGTGGATAATGTAGTATTCATTAATCGATCATTTACTTTTGTATATTATATTATATTTATATCTTTTTGTAAACCTAATAGAGTTTCAGATTTAATGACATTTTTTGTTGTTTATTAATTTCGTTTTCGAACCTTGAACGACATGAAACAACAAAAAATCCAATAAATTTGCAAGAATTAAATAATAATTTACTGTCTACATTATGCAACATGCGTTTGCCAATATCCATAACAATTAAATCTCAGGCCAGTCCACTTTTTTTCCTGCGTCGCAATTTCGTCATATTTTAATTACCGTATAATCATTTTTGTCTATAAATAGTTAATCGACGTCCGATCGCAGAAACTGAAGCCTAGAACCAATTTGATTCCAATTTTAGATTAAATAGTTAACATCGGATCTGCAGATATGCAAGAACAAAAACTGAATGAACAAAAAATATATAGAGATAAAGCAAAGCACAGCAGCGTATAAAACAATATTATTAAATTTTCATTTCGCTTCTGGCCTTTGCGTAACTACCGTTCGGATTTAGCACACTTGCACACGTCGATTGTAATACATAGCTACACATTGTTATTTATTTCATATTTATTAGTTTTTGTTTGCCTCTTCGATGTCGCCTTCCACCTCGTGCCGATCGCCTATTATGTAAATCGCTTATATTCAGCATTTGTCATGTGTAACGGAAACCGAATCGATCGGCTTCGAATGCCAAAATTGAAAGTTCATTGGAACCCACATGTAATAGTGCAAGAATCGGATCTAGGTTTTGCTAATAATCCACTGTCGAATGTGAGGCTAACGACCTCATCGTTCGTTTCCAGTAGCTTCCAAGAAACGTCAATATTTTTATTGTTGCAAGAACAAATACGAACTTGAAATTCTACTATCATAAAACTCAGTATAATCGAATGTTGTTTATGATGATTGAGAATCATTATTTTTTAGTTTTTTTATAAAAAATAAAGGGCATTTGACTACAGTCTTTCCTCTACTAATTAATTCCTTATTATTTATAACATAGAAATATTTATAAAATTAAATTATTATTTATTTCTAGTACATTAATATCTAATATGTTAAGTAACTTATTATACTTATATTTTATAAATTAATACGTAGTTATAATTCAATGATCATAGAACTTTGATGTTTCCAATGGACAAATTAATATTAATTTCTAAAAATAGTAATACAATTTCTAGACCAACGTGCAAAATAAGAAATAAAAAGTCAAGATTCGCGCTTTCTTCTCTAGATCCTTCGTCCCGCTCCAAGGTGTTCCACAAGGATTACCCCTGGGCCCTTTCTTATTTAACTTTTTTTTCAGATCTCTATAGCCTTGAATATAGTAGATTCGATCCCACTCTTTATATTCTCCAACGATACTACCTTAATTTCCATTGCTTCCTCTCTTAAAACTTTTATCCAAAACCTTCAAAACTTCCTCTCCACATACTTATCCTGGTACAACAAGTGGCGTTTAAAAATAAATCCTTTCAAACAAATTTTTTGGTTCCCTAGTACCGCATTTCAACATCCTCTCCCCATATTACTTTTGCTAACATTCCTATTTACCTGCTAGATCCAAAACTTAACTTTAATTCCTATTCAAAAGAACCCAAAATAAAGACAAGTTCCACCAATTCCGATCCCTAACATTCCGTAGTTCTGCTTTATTCATCGAATGTAAAACTTCTTACTGGATACTTTCTGACGAACAGTTCCGGTCTTCCCTACATATAATATAACCATCTAACTCTCATTAAAAATGCTTAAAATCTCTTATTTTACATAAGCGAATTATTATATTTAAAATTATTAGTTTACGAAAGTTATTTATAAGAACTTATGAAGATGAAAAATTTCGCAAAACAAATAATTTATGTATATAAAAATTACACTATTTATTACAGCAATTAATTTTGAAATATTAATAATGGTAACTTCTATGAGAATCTTTCAAAAAAATCTATATAAAAGTTACTCGTATCATATTTTATAGTTCTTTTATAATGTTTTACTTTTTTAATAATCTATATTCATACTTTAATTAAATAACTTACTAGTGGAAGAAATCAATAGTATAAAAAACGTTTTTTGATCATTGAATCCCCAAGTTTTTGTTCTGATTATATGAGATTCGAACTTCAGTTCTTTGTGTCGGCTTTTTATTAGCGTTCTTAGCAACAAGAAAATCATTGAAGTAGGATGAAACTTGATCTAGGCTACACACATTTTTTTCTCTAAGGACCATGGAAAATGCGTGTGCTCACGAGCATACATCGCCGAGACAGGAAATGATCTACGATCCTTATGGTAATTAGTTTTCAGGAATTTATCGAGTTTCCTTCACCAGCGAAACGCGCCACCACAACCAGATGAAATACACACACACACTCCAGTATTCTTATTTAAATCTGCACGTCGCATTCCTAAATGGTTTATTACATCTTCCACTTAATTTTCATCGACTCGCAAAACGTCGATAAATCAACATCTATGAAAATTTCTGATCTGAACAATTCCCAAGAACAACAGCAAATAGCAACATCACAAAAAGTATATGTATACACGTATAAATAATAAACGTGTAGTACATAAAATAATGAGTCACCGATGCCCACACTTGCGCCAATAAGAAAGGCAAAAAAATATTTGTGTACGTATGAAATCCGTGTCCACAATGCCTACGCCATTTAATTGTTAAATAAAGGAGGCAAAACATGCTGCTCTAGGATAACACCGTTACATTTCGATGATGATAATAATAATAACGCCACATGTAAATGAATAGCATTATGCAAATCTGTGAGCAATTCAACTTAAATTATCATTTTATTGCAATTTGACAAGATATACAAGAACAATTATTACATTATCTATCGTAGACCATCAATCAAATTATATAATTGCTTTTTGTTATTACTTTTATTTATGTGAAACATCTATAATAAATATTATTTTAAATAATGACAACAACAATAAAAATAAGAATAGCTTCGATCGCATTAGAAATAAGATACCATAAAGTTATCTATAGTTATCTTGGTTTATAAATAAGGTTGCATGCGTTTTGGATGAGTTACACGTAATAGTATATTTAGTTATATTGATTAGATTAGAAATCAGTGGTGTACAAATAGTGTCAATTGGGATACATATGCAATAGTTGAGATATTAAGATTAGTAAAGTAGTAAAAAAGTTTTGATATCTCAACTTATATCATAGGGAAACATTTAATTCTTATAGCAATAATGGAAAAAATTAACTTAATTTAATTTCAACATGTTTAATACATAGAGTTGTTTGGTAAGTAATTTGGTTTATTAAGGAAAAATCAACGACTCAACGAAACCAAATCGTTTTACAAGAAAATTTTAATGTAGAATTCGATAAATTTAATTCCGCAATATTTGTTCATTTTGGCTTTAAAAAATACCTTTTTTATCAAACTTTCCTTTACGAATCGTCATTAGAATATTAACACTAAACTTCATATAGTTTTAGTTTATTGTTTGTAATAAAAATACTGCTAATTTTAGGAATAAAATTGTAAAGCAAAATATGCCAAAAGTTATCATTATTTCAAAATCGAAAATATTCGATATAAATTAGGGAAACAAACTAAATTACTTTCCGAATTACCTTACTAAACGATACCTGTCAAAATTTAATGACATTCTGATAATTAGTTTATAAGTGGTTTTAGTGACCTTAATTTTAGTGTCATAAGTCGATGAAAACATTAACTATTGTTGAATGATTTGCGCTGCGAATTGCTTCCTCTTCCACTATACACTCAGACACCCTGCTACTATTGCCTGTTTTAAGAGCAAAGACAAATATTTCTATAAAAGAAGGCTTAAGAATAGTTAAAAAGTTAGAGTTGAGTTAGAATGAATGTATCACTCTTGAATGAGAGTATGTTGATGAATAAAGACGAATTTATAAAAAAAAAGTTTTTATTAGTTTCATCGGAAACTTGAAATTGAAGAAAATTGAGTGATGTTTTACTTCAATTAAATTTATTGATGTTACTTTCATTTTAAAAAAAACTACATTGCGTAACATTTATATGTTGAATACATTTGAAAGCTTGAAATAATAATTATTATTATTAACAATTATTTACAATTATTAACAAGTTGGCAGGTTAAATATTGATGAGATGAAACTTAATTACTTTCAGAAGATAATAAATTATTTTTTGTTTGCAAATTCGTGTTTTCAAATTAACGTAATAGATTTTTAACAAAATTGTTAATGATTCTATATTATGTATAACAATTCTTATCAAATCACCGTTAAATATTTCAATTAAATTAATTCGATGCACTTAATAAAACACTACATCATCTAACGAAATGCAGAGACAGGAATCTGTTGATATAAATTTATTCACCAAATGTATAAATATTTTTTTGAATTTCATTAAAAACGAGTTTGCGTTTCTTAACATTAATAAATACACACCACCGCAAAGAGATCTTCCTGGATGTAATTAAATAATTAATTTATTGCATCTTCAATTCGAAAGCAATAAATAAATACACCTTTTTTTCGATGTTTCCATCGCAAATTCTTCCTGCTTTTAATAGGTTCAACTTTTTTCTTCTTTCAAACAATTTTTTCGTATTAAATACCTGCCTTAAATATAATAACAAGTGCGTTCGTTGACGTATTGACAGTTTTTACATCGTTTTTAGAACAACATAGGAGACCTTTATAACAGTTAAAAACATATTTCTTTAATAAATGCATTTTTATATATTTATATTTATATAAGAATAATAATTAACTATTAAAAATTGACAGTTTATTTAATATAATTCTAAATAATTAGTCATTTCAATGATATATATAAAATATAAACTAAAGGAAACCCAATATATCAGCTGAATCGTGGAGTTCCGCAAGGATCTCCCCTGTCGCATTTCTTACTTAACATTTTTTGTACAGACCTCTATAGTCCTGATCTAAATACCTTCAATCCTTCCTTTGATATTCTCCAGTTCTCCAACGATACTATCTTAATTTATCATGTTTCCTCTCTTTAGAACTAATCTAAAACCTTAAAAACCATCTTCACTACTTCTCTATCTTTGTACAATAAGTAGCGTCGAAAAAGAAATCCTTTCAATACAAAACTTTTAGTTTCCTACCACCGTATTACATCAACCTCTCCCCATATTACTTTTCGTAACCCCCTGCCCTTTGTAAAATATATAGGAATCTTGCTAGATCCAAAATTCAACCTCAACTCCTATTCAAAAGAACTCAAGTTCAAAACAAAGACATGATCCCGCCACTTTCGACCTCGAACATTCCGTAGTTCTGCAATATCCATTAAATGTAAAATATCTATAAATCCATCTGCCATTCAATCCTAGAATATGGTTCCCACTTCTCTCCCAAAGCCGGAACCATGTTCTGAAAAGTCTTTCCATGTCCGAACGTTCATCCCTTCGTATCCTCACTTGGATCCGGCATCCAAAAACCCGCTCTATAACCCTCTGAATGACCACTTCTCCTTCAAAACCAAATTAGTCCCTCTCCTCGATAGATACCTCTCCCTTTCCCTTTCCCCTCAATAGACTCAAAATTTTCCTCTCTCTCCAAAATTTGTATCTTTCGAAATCCATCAACCCTTCTAAATATAAATATACTGCAGTACTAGTACCTATTGTCCCTATAATTATGTTCTTTCCCTTGTACAGAGGCTATTTTGCTTTTTTGTTACTTTTTCTTCTGTCTTGTAATGTAATTAATTTAGTTTCTTATAAATTGTGCTTATTTAACTATCTTCATTCCTTGTATTATTGGGTAGAAAGTCTAATGGTCGATAGCCCTTTGGTCAACCTCTAGTTGTATTTATTTGGAATTATATATTTGTTTTTTTATTTATCTACTATTATGTATTTTTAATTATTTATGTTCAGTTAGAATTATTATGTATTTCATGCACTTGCTGGGCAATAAATCATATAATATTATTAGTATTCAGATGGAAATAAAATGAAGCAAAATATTTGCAGTGAGATTTTGTAAGATTGCTCCCGTCATTACGATTACGATTATTTTTAATTCGTCCAGTGTCGTTGCGTTTTGAATTACTGTCTTCCTATTCGCCACGGCATTTCCTGTCTCATTTAAAACTTCGTATTCCATTCCTAAAGGCCTTTTAATTACCGAGTCAATGACATTTCTCGAATGCAAAAAAATAAGAAATAAATACCGAGTCCGCATATCTCCAGTCTATTTATGTAACAACTAATTTATAATAGAGAAATATTTGCGCATATCTCTTACTTGCTGCTTTCATAAACTGAATTGAATTGAAACATTGCAATAAGTAATAGATTAATACCATTTTCGTCAAATAATTAATGCAACCACATTAATTAACAATAATTGCTTATTTACGATTACACTGTTTCACAATGTTTATTTCACAATAAATAGAACATATTTTCCTATTTTTTTTTTGATTTTATAAAGTGTATTGAATAGTAATAGCATTTTTTTGAAATACTTAATACAACCACGCAATTAATAGTTATTGAATATTTATTAAAATGCTGTTTCTTAATATTTCTTAATGGGAATGTTAATACAGATTGACCATATGGCATGAATCAATATTTATGTAACATAACGTGTCGTAAGATTAACTTGAAAATCCATCGAAATTGGAAACTCTAATGGAGCGCACTCGACATAATTGATTATTTATTATATAAATAAGCGAAATTACCGGTACGTAACGAACTTCATTAGAACGTAGGTTTCAATGTGTGCTCAAATGTCGGAGTAAATAATACATAGAAACGAGTAGAGAATGATCATCGAAGGAGCCAAAAAAGTAACAAAGAGAAAACGGTTTTTAAAAACAAAAGAAACCGCGATTGACAGTATGCTAAATGTATAATTTATCGTCTATTTATTTATGAGATCTCTATACGTTCGCAATAATGAATGCACCATTCCCATGGAAACAAATGTGTGATTGTTGTTGTGGCTTTTTTTTTCGGTTACGTTTCTTGCGTTTCGTTTTATTATCGGCTTTTAGAGATGAGGAGAATGTTTCGCTAATGAAATAAATCAATTTTATGTTTCTTTCTTAAAACTAATTACGGTAACCAGGAAACATGCTGGATTGTTTTCGCATCGGCATTTATAATAAATGCTCGAAGTAATAGAAGTTTGCAAAGAAAAAATAATGAAATTACATGCAAGAATGGCAAATTATTAACTTCGAAGCAATTCCAGAAGTTCGTATAGGAGAAGCTAATATATTATAAGAAACTTATATTATTTTATAAATACAATAAACTAAACTTATTATAATAACAAACATTGAATAAGAACTTGCAAATAAATTTAAAATTGTCTATATTATAAAGTAAATTGTTTTATATTTCATACATTTTTTTCAATAAATTTATATTTAAAATTTTTCAGTTGATAAAACAAAGTTTTGGATATTATTATTAAACCTATTTTAAAACATATTGAATGCATTTTTAAACTTTGCTATCTTTTAGAGTCGTTCTTAATGCAATATATTTATATATTTAATATAATTGTGACATATATTACATAAATAATATATAATATATTATGTAAATATATCAACATTTTTATTCTCCCTCCAATCAAATTATTTTTTTAAAGTAATTGCTACATAAAAAATATCGAGGGTTGGTTGTCACAACTTTATCGTTTTATATGTATATTTGTGTACATTGAAACATTTTCATCCAATCTTTTATACATTTTTTTAAATATTTTATGTGTTCTGTTAGTATTTTTTGCATTCTGTTTTATTCCCCATCTCCGATCAATATAGGATGTTATGATTCTAACAGTCATTAATGGGAAATGGTTCTAAAGTGTGGGATTTTCTGAATGTCCGATTTGACATAATGCAAATATAGTTTCTAAGATACACAAATTCGTTTTATTTTGATTTAGTAACAATAGTTCAATATTACATTACCTGATATTTTTGTATAGAGAATGACTTAATATTGATTTATATAGCACTAAAACCTGACGTATTTAACATGGGGTTGGTTGTCACATATCATGGTACTATACTACTAGCCATAGAGAATTGAATACAAGTAAAGGGTACAAAAACTTTGCATTCACAAGGTACATCATACATTTGTAATAACTGTCATGTATTTACACTTTCAAATTTGGGGTAGGTTCAAGATTGGGGTAGGTTATCACAATGTTTCTAATTTATTCAATTATTTTAGGACAGATATACTTAAGGTATACAACTGTTTGCAGCAATAGCATTTTTTCTGTTATTTTATATTTAACATCTTTATTGGTCCAAATTGGGGCAAAGGGATATTTGTCGAGGTCTTTCTGTCTATTTTTTTATAAACATTGGAAATGTATATAGTGCAACAAATGTACAACAAAAAAGGTACTCGGTTTATTAAAATGTAACAAGTTTATTACTTGTGACAACCAACCCCGACGTGATATTTTTTTACGTTAATTTATTAACAAATATTGAATAAATAAATTTTAAAGTTGACTAAATATTAAACCAACATAATATTACTTTAAAACCAATTTAATTTGCAATAATAATTATTATCAAAATAAATATGAAATTCATTATTTTATCCAAATATTTTTTTTCTATGAACCAAGATTCAACTTAAATTAGATTATGTTGATTACAAATAGGGTAAAGATTTGAGATTGATTATTGAGATCGGATATAATAATGCTAATTAATTGCTGTTATTGCTATTTAGTATTACAAACAAAAAAGTATTTCGTTACATAAAGTAGAAAATCATTAACGATTTTATGATTTCGAAACCAATTTCTCCTTTTATTATTTTTAGAAAATGTAATTTGGAATTTGTAGATAATTGCCGATAGTAAATTGTAAAATGAATTAACAATTAGTTTACGTCAGTGAAGTTGTACAACAGTAGTTATTGGCGGTTGTGCAATAATAATCTGTTAAAGAATCGTGTTCGCTTCTGGTTGGAAAGGAAATTATGGAAAATCGTATCTGCATAACTAACAGACGTTTAATGCTGCGAGTCTATTTAGGGAAAAAGCACGTGGAATATGTAAATAATATAAAAGCTCGCAAACAGAAATGGAATGGAAATACACATGTGCGATTATGATAATTCGAATTGGTTTCCGAGTCGTGCTCAAAGGCCGTAAGGACAATTTGTTTATTGCATGTCGGGCGAAAACGCAACGAGCGAGAGAAGGACGGAGGGAGGAGAGTCGGTCTCATTACGTAACTGCAGCAGATTTAAGTTGTCTCCGTTTATAGCGAA
>JAFMTC010004158.1:49620-65953 GCA_018845635.1 Nicrophorus orbicollis | reverse complement strand
CTCTTTGCGGGTGGAAAACCGATCAAATCTTACGTACTTTTCACTGCAGTCATTTCCATTTAAACCACTCGACGTCGCCTCCAATTTACATACGCTCGCTAATTTCTCCTTATTACATCGAGAAAGAGGCTATTTTACAAATCCCTGTTACGCAACTCGTGCCATTATGTACACAGAACATTCGCTACTTGTAATTTATTTACTATCCGCATTGATTACTTCGCCGTTTTCATTTTCTTGCATTAATTCCACTCCATTTCAATTTAACTAAAAAATAATTTAATAACTCAAGTCCAAAATCAAGATATCCTAACATTCCATAGTTCTGAAATATCCATCCAATGTATAACCCAATGCTCCGTATCGTTCTACTCTTCGTATCTTCAAATTATTTCCAATTTATACTCTCTCTAATACAGCATTTGGAATCCCGATGAATTACAATAATCCTTCCCAGATATAAGTATCCTACATATACCCTATACCAGACTGTTGTCACTGTTTACCAATATCCATAATCTAAGAAAATGTTCGCGATAAAGTATGTCAGGAATTTGGTGTAGTCGGTATAACGGATGTCGGGAATTCGATACTGTCGGGCTAACGGATATCGGGAATTTGATATAGTCGGGCTAATGGGTGTCGGGAAAACGGATGTCGGGAATTGGATACAGTCGGGAAAACGAATGTCGGGCCTGTAATACAGCCGGGCTAACGGATGTCGGGCGAATGAGCGCCGGGCAAATGATTGACGGGCAAATGAAATAGACCCCTTTTAAATACGTATTTAATTGCGGCTCGCGAAAAATTTCAAATTTTGAAAAATGGCTCGGACTATCAAGGAGCCCTAATATTTGTCCTTATAATTGTCGGAATGTTTTTTATGTAATTTCATACAGTATTATTAGTCTAGTTTCTTTTTCTTTTGTCATACTTAATACTCCTTTCACTGTCTCATTCATTGGTGGAAATATCAAGGTCGATAGCACTTTGGCTAAACTTTTAGTAATTAATTTGTTTATATAATACTATATATTATTTTTAATTTAATTGGTCAAGTTTTTATTCTTTAAATTGGTATATTTTGTTGTTTTGCTGACCAATAAATAATATTATTCTAATTATTTAATAAACCTTTTCTTAAGACTTAGGTCAATACACCTTTGGTCGCATCTTGTGGCTAATAAAGATTATTATTTTTACTGTACACTCAGGTAATAATTTAAAAAAAATTAACTGTATTAAAAACATTACTTTCGCTTTGCTTCAAAGTTCATCTCGAATGTTACGCAATTATTCTAGTTCCAGAGAATTTCCAAATCCCAGATGCGTCGTATAGCATTAGGATCGCAGCATGCAGTTGAACAGCGTATGATGGATATCTGCTAAATGGTAACTACTAAATGGAGCTCGAGGCAGGTGTCGTCGATGGATGGTGGACGTAATCCCATGGGATTATGCGAATAAATTGTGTGGAAATATCGGCGAAATCTGAAATTATGGGCGGCACATAATCTGGGATCGGACTCGACTCAATGCCGGTTCTAATGAGATTCCCGATTAAGACTGTTTACACTTTATAAGGAAATTAGTTCCCTTAATTGCCTCCGCCGGTCTCGCATTGCGTAACAGATAAATGTGGCATAATGGATTTAATGCCGTCCTGGAAAGCCTTCAATGACTTACAGATATTGCCAATAAATTGTGTACGCCGAGTTGAATATTTTATTGAAATTTAATTAAATCTTTAATCGCGGTCAGCGAGAGTTACATACATTATATAATATGAGAAGTATGAATTCGTACTTTCAGCCAGTCCCTTTCAAATTGAATGCTAATAAACGCAGCGATAAATAACTTCAATAATCCACTTTAATTTATTAACGATTCGAAAGACTTGTAATCAATTTAACCAATTTTAGTTTTCAATTAACACAAATAGATAGAAAAAAAAACAACTGTTATGTCTCTACAAAGTGCTATTTACCGCAGTTTTTCCGCACTTTTAGTTTCTATTTAACTTTAATTAACTGCTTTCATCAGTCCAGTATCATAATCCAATTTAGAGTTTTCAAACTAATAATAATACTTATCATTTTTGTACTTGATTATAAAGTCAATTACTGTATTAAGTGGAGTATTAAATAATAGGTTTTTACTATTCAGAATAAAACATGTACATGAAAATTGGAAAGTTACAATTATTAAAGAAAACTGTAGAATGTCATACAATGTTTATTTAGAATAAGTATTTTTTACTTGGTGGAATACATTAAATACATAAGTTAACTTTAAATTAGTTTCAAAACAGAAGACTGTTAATTAAGTTTCATCCATCATTAAAATCTAACTGTATTTAAATATATGTTTTGTAATAATATAAATGATATCATTTTTCGACAGAAAGACCTAAGGTTTACAGTAGATAATTATTTTGTTATGATTATACAAATACGTTTTTCATAGTATATACTTATTTTTTATAGTATATACTAATTGACCATTAGTCAGCAATACAAGGAACACCAAATAACAGAAAACCAACCAAAAATTTTAAATATAAATAATAATAACAGAAAGTAAATGAGTCTGAAAATAAATCAAGGTAATTTAATAATTTAATTGTAGTGTTAAAATAACTAACGTTAAAATATATTTAAAAAATTATATGGTAATTAGGTCCAACTTCTATTTGATTATTGAAGTCACCATTCTTAAATTACAATTTAATTATATGAAGAAAATGTCAAAACTATGAGTTTTACATCACTGTTTTACATAAATATATAAACTTTTAATAAAATATGTCAAAGATGATCATATTTTATACTTTATTGACCATTAGTCAGCAATACAAGGAACAAAAAAAAACAAAAAACTAAACAACACGTTTTTAAATATAAATAATAATAACGTTGTTCGTTGTTCCAAAGAAATGTAAAAAATCTTAATAAAATATTTCAAAGATGATCATAATCATATATATTTTAGATCGTAAAAGTCTCAATTTGGTTCATTACGTAATGGTATAAAAATTACATCCTTACTATGATTATTTTAATGTTTTAGGATATGAAATATAGAAAATATTTAAAATTCTGGTTAGTTTGTATGATCATTGAAATATAATAATTCAGGTTTGTTGTCTATTTGATCATTAAAGTCTCCTATGTCTAAATTCGCTTCGTTTTTAATATAAATTGTTATGACATATATAAACTTTGAATTTTTGTATTGTTATATGATAATGAAAGTAATAAATTTTAAATAAATAATACTTACAATATATTTGTAGTAAATTATTATTTTTAAACAAGTTTCGCCTTCAATTCAATCATTGTTATTTTAATTTATATAGGTATGTTGTGTAAGCTTTAGTTAATTGTTCTATTAGTAAATTGTCGTTGAAGTGACAATTACCATAAAAAATAAACTTACAATAATTCAAATTTAAGGGCGGAATGACTGCAATAACCATTTGCAACAAATTTTCTTAGAATTTGTAAAGTTGATTGTAATATGTAGAATTACAGATGCAAAAAATATTAAATACATTATTCGACGAAAGGAGAGCAGCGAACAAAAAAAAAACTAGAATCTGCGGTCGGTTCATTCTGAAATTGCAGGAAATGGCTTTTGTGTGAATGATTTGCATTTCGATTGTCTGTCACGATACAGCGGCGGTGAAAAAGAGTAATAATGAAAAAAACAACAACAACAAAACAACAGCAATAACAACGTAGAAAGAATAAAGAATGTGACAGCGAAGAGAGATGGAGAAAGAAAAAAGAGAGAGAAGAAGAATGAATTGCAAACAAATAACAAACGCGGCGCAGAAACTGTGTCAGAGAGGAAAAATTCTTGTGGTTCTCTGAAATCTGCGCTTATTTATGGCCATTTTACGCTCGTAACTCCTCCAACCATTGTAACAATAATATCTGCATTATTGCCCGTCCGCTCCGGTGCGAAGGCATTGCGTAACGATGACATATGCTGCTCGTGCGGCGAAATTTTCCAAACGAATTTCACGGAATATCGCAGTTTCTGTGCATCATGCACACATTTTCTTTATATTCTCCACAAGCAAATTAAACAGATGTTATTATCGAAACGATTTCAATTGCGTAATGATTCAATCCTATATACGTCTTAGACCAATAAGGTAATAAGAGTTGCCAACACCAATTAGGTATTTCTGAATCAATTTATTTTACTTTTTTGTGTCTATACTTATTAATAAGGTTATTAGTTTTGAGTCCGCGTCCCAATTTTTCATAACTCGTTATTTGGTGTCGAATTTATAGTACTTATTCAGAATTGTAATTTTCAGTCTGTCTCCCGATTTTTCACAACTCGTTTTTTGGTTCCGAATTTATAGTATTTATTCCGAATTATCAAGAAAAACAGTAATGTAAGAACGTAAAAGTTTAAATAATTATATTTATACAATGTATTCATTACTTTGTTTAAAAAAAGTAATAAAATGTTTAAAGTTCCAAATTTCGTATTTCGAAATCAAGTCACTTTATTATTAATTAAAACAAATTGTATATAAAAATACATATAAATTTTACTTTAAACTTTCTGAATTTCTCAGGACAAGTAAAAACAAACCAGCTAAAATATGACACCGAATAAACAAAACAGGGACAAAATAGTACAAAACTTAAGAATAAAGAAACATGTTTTTAAAAAGAACCTACGGTCATTAATAATAAAAAATAGAAATAAATATTATCAATAATCATAATAATATCGGCTATGACCTGTTTCCTTTTTTCATATTTTACTTGTTCCTAGTTTTCCGGGCACCAAATTTAATTATTTTATAGAAATTTCCGCTGGAATTATGCCAATAAAATAATATTAAAATAATTAAATTGATTTTATTTCTATTTTATTATAATTAAATTTATTCCAAGAGTAACTACAAGAAAAAATATAAACTAAAATAATGCAAATACATTAAAAACAAACATAATGATTACCATTGCTGCAAAGGGCTGAAGATCATCGGTTTTTTTGCCCAATTATAATATTATTACTACATTTTTTATAATTAAGTATATTGTATATTATACTTAATGGTAATTAATAAAACTTTAATATTTTTGTGGAAAGATTTATTTCGATAAACATTTGCTTCCATTTGTGGCTAATAAAGATGTTTCCATTCTGTTACGTTTATTTCAGGTAACATTTCTGAAGCTATTATCTATATGTATTTTTATTTCAAATAAATATTAAAATTATTGATAATTTCTATATATCACTAAACTTTTAAATAATTTATGTAATACCAAACCAAAATTACAAATACTAAAGTTATTGAACTTTGATTTATCATTATATTCTAATCTACATAGATTCACGTTTGTTTTTCCTTATATTCTGACTATAAAATTTGCACTACACAAATCTTATGTATAAAAACTAAGAATATGATTTGGCTCAGAAATATATATCGAATGGACTTAATATAAATTACATTATATTTACTGTAAGAGAAAGGACGCATTCAAATTACAAATCAATAAAAAATGTTTATAACGAACTTTATCGAAAGATACATCTCGATTGGAAAAGAAACACTTCTGGCTAAAGCGAAAGCAGTTTGATCTTGAAAAAACGGCAGGTTTCATTGGCTTACAGGAAGAAAGTCAGAATGAAAGTGTCGACATGATAGTAAACAAGTATATTGTATATTTATAGAAAAAAAGCTGTATGTTTTATAAAAAAGAAAATATTTTTTATCGATTAAGTTAATTTAAATTTAACTAAAAATAACATTGAAGTATGCTAGTTTCTATACATTGAACTTAAATTTTCTTTATTTAATTACAGTTAATAATTAGTATACAAGTTAATAAATACTAATTGATCTAGAAAATGTGATAGTTTTATTATTTCATATTAAATAAATATGTATTGCATTGCAACCAATTTAATTGTTAAATAATATTATCTTGGGGAAAAAAGGCAGGGTTATTTTAGAAAATAAATTAAACTGCATTTAAGGGTTAGCAGTTTAATTTAATTTTATTTATGTAACTGTATTGTTTTTTATTAATTTGTTGTTGCTTCAAATAAATTAGTATTTCCTTAGTTTTGTATGTAAAATATCACTGGTCATGTATATTTACACTTTATTTATATTTAAGTTTAATTTATATTTGAATAAATAAACAATAACCAATAAAAAATAATGATTGTAAAGAAATTATAACAAAAAATAAAATTGTAGAATTGGGTTTCTCGCTTACTTGATCATTTAAATCTTTGCTTGTAATGCTATATATTTGATGTATATAATTTTCTTTGTAATAGTTCCATTTTTTGGTAAAATATTATTTATTAGTATTAAATTCTAAGAGTATTTTTCTAAATATAATGCATTAATTAAAAAAAACTATTTCATAAAATAAATATTTATGTATATATTCATAATGTGGAAGATTTGCAATGGAAAATTGTTTCGCTCATTGTTGTTGTGTTTTGTTCTATATCAAAAGTAATAATTAAAATAATTAATTAATCTTATATACTAAATTTTCTAGTTGAAATCAAGTTATTTATTTACATATATTACTAATTAACACTTTAAATATTTGTAATGTGTTTTGTTGCAATTAAATCCTTTAATTAGTTACATCACTTTGATTTTAATGTTTACTAATAAATTTTAATTTAGTTAGAAAGTATATTTTTACTACTTAATGAATTAAAAAGGTTTGTTTAATTTCTTACAATAAGTAAGCAAATTTTGTAATGAATTAGAGTAGATATTCATAATCATCATTATTCTTTTCAGTCTAATTAAATAATCTAAAATGGGTTTGTAGTACAATTAATAATTTAATTATTTTTACATTTTTGTGATAATAATTAATTATAATAACTTTTATGTAATGTATTATTAAGAAACTATAGATAATTTTAATGTATTACAAATGAAAGGAAATTAGAATTGTTATTTTTTAATTTTCTTTGTAATTTTATTTACGTATTACATATAAAAATATATATAAATAAATAGTATTTGGTTAGGTTTGTAAATGATGTTAGTAAGTTGTAAAGTAAACGTTTGAATGGGATGTAATTAGTAATTGAAATAGAATCGTAATTTTATTCACCTCAGATTATAATTTGTCTATATAATTCGAGAGCGCTGTAAGAAGTGTGTGTGTATGAATGAGTAAACCGATATATGTCTAAATGAGTTCCATATATGTCAACAGGCACTGAACACAAGTCACGACAAATTCAAATAACAATCCGAGACGGGAAGATGTAGATGAAGACGAGAAGGAAACTCCCAAAGTCGTCTTCGAAGATGGTACGTACACTTGAAGCACTTCGACGCATACGGCATACAACAAATGTGATGTAAGTGGAAAGTACTGTAGATTAATTTTATCCGCACTGGATTAGATTATATACGGGAGGGTATTCAATTAGGTCTATGGAGCGGTCCACGAGCGGATGGAGCGAAGCGAAGCAATCCTCCGGTCTCTGCGTGGTTCGGCACATGCAGCTTGAGAGGAGGCCGATCGCGGTTTGAGAGAGTGATGCTCTGCTCGCTCGTGGTGTCGAGTGTGAGGAGGCCGAGTAGAAGGAAGGAAGGCTGTTTCTGCTGCCTCAAACCTAGGATCAGCTTAGCTCAGCTCGGATCGGGCTCAGGGCTCCTCGTACTTCAGCTCAACTGGACTGCTCAGGAGGCTTTCGCGCGCGCACTGCCCGTCTGTGAGTGGCTTGGATTGCGGCCGGCTTAGTAAATCACGACCCGGATGCTACTGAGTAATCTATGCGCACGCCACTATTACTTAACTCGGGTGGAGACCAGCCCCAATCATAACCATAACACATGATACAATATTTTTCATTCATAAAATTATACACATTTTTTGACAATATTGAAATTACACAAAAAACTTGCATCTTCATCATAGAAGACGAATAACTATTATCAAAGAATTGACATGATTTTAGTTCAATAGGTTGAATTCAATATTATTTAGTCATTCCAATAATAATTATTAAATCAATTTTATATTTTAAACGTCCAAAAAGCTATGCAAATTGTATTTCAATGAAAATCAAATAGCAATTACAATTTGCTTGATAGTATAAAAAAATAGAACCAATCAAAATTATTGAATAATTATCTAATATTTTTTTAATTCAACACAAAAATTCGGATAATCTTTACTTTTGAAACATTCAATATGTATATGAAAATACGATACCGATCTCAAAATCGTATTACAATAATAATTTATTAATATAATTAGGCGTCTCATAGCCGTATGGCTTGAGTCGTCGTCCGCATAATTTCTGGTACCGGGTTCAAACTCTGGTACTTCTAAATATTTGCAGCCATCAAAATGAATTAGTTGTGATTTGCTGAATATCCGATTTGGATAGATTGCAAATATTGTTGCAAAAAGACCGAAGCAAATATAATATAATTAGACTAATAATACAGTATACATCAACATACTTAATTGTAATAACATTCCTATACTATAATAACAAATTATTTGATATTTCCAAATAATTCTTAAGAAAATGTACTGTATATACAACATATTGAATCAAACAACGATTTATAAATAATCAACATAACATATTTTATAACATAATGTTTGTGTTATATAACATTAAAGTAATTTACCATTTAACGCCAGAGGGTCGTTGTATATTACTTTTAATAGTATGTACATTCATAATTTCCGTTAATCTTCACTTTGTCAACTCGCTTAAAATGATTTAAATTATAACAATCTTTTGTTAAAAGTGCAGACCAAAAAAAGATTATAAATATATCCTCGGAAACGATTAGACTTTGTTATAAATAAAATTTTGTTTGAATTAATTTGAAACAACAATAATACATTATTTTTAAAATTATTAAACATTAATGTATTAAACTCTTCTAAATGGATTAAATTATTTCAAGAATAGATATGGTTTCATTATAATTAATATGATTGTTTAATGCTATCAAAATATTCTTAATATAAACAGTATTGAAAAAGAATACATGTATAACATTCAATAATTTAAGAGATATTTTGTATGCAAAATTTTAATAAAAATCTTATTAATATTTAATAATAAATAGAATTGTTAATTAATAAATCTTAATATAAACGACAGTGATACAAAAATGCTTATTCTATAAGAGATTAATACTAATTAGGAGTATACTTATAAATTACATCGCTTTAAAATAAACAGAATAGATTACCCAGATAAACCATTTGCGGATATCTGTTTGAAACTGAATTAATGGAACTTGTCGAAATAAAGCGCACAAAATGAGATTCTAGTGTATACAAAAAGTATTTAAAGTACTAATATTGTTTTTTGTATTACGTCTATTTGTATGTACAATCTATTTTATTACAAAACATTCAGTAAATAGTTAACGGTTGACAAATTAATATTTGATAGACGCCACTGGCGATTTTCCATTAATTGCTAATTAGTTGATAAATCTCCTTGGAAAATCTCATATCCAGTAAATTACATCTCTTCAATCGGTTAGTTTTTAAGCTATTATCAAGAATATTGATAGCTAAATTATTTTAATGTTTTTCTAGCCTATTTTGGTATCTACTACTAGATTTCAGAATAGCTTTCTCCACTGTTTCTATTTGAAGATTCTCGTTTATTCTTCTATTGGTCATGTACTGTGGAGCACCTATGATTATTTTTATGCTTTTCTATTGGAATCTTCAGCATTAATAGTAAATGAAAATCTACTTAGTCGTTTTTAATTCCATTTATATTCAATAACTGTGATGTTTTTTTTAAATAGTATTTTCTGTATTATATTTGAGCCATCAATATTGAACCTAAGCCTATTTGTCTACAATTTAAGATTTGTTCAATATTTAAAATATTATTTTGAAAGTGTCCCAAGACCACTTCACTATTGACAATTTGATGAAGACTTTAAATGCTTCAATAAACTATTGAATTAGAACGTATTTTGAAACTTCGAATGTTAAAATATTTATAATTATAATACTAATGAAATAAAACTTGTTCTCGTAATCACAAATATGTAATATTAATCATTGCATTTTTTTTTTCAAAATACTTCTAAGAATACTTCGAATAAGAAATGCTTACTAAAATCATCGTATTACATTATTATTTGTTTGTATTCTCATTTATATTCAAAACATATTTTTCACAATAATTTGATTGTAGAAATACTTATAGTCGAAAAGACATAAATAAGTCGTAACTTGGATGAAGATGATTAATAAACATACCACATGTCATATCAATTATTTTTATTATTTATAATACACTCATTCATATTCCAAGCATATTCTGAAACATACCATTACTGACAAAATAAAATGTTATTATCAATTATTTCATATTTATAGCTTACAAATTCCAATTTTCAGTTTTTGATATATTTGTATTTGTTTTGCAATGTTTAACTTTAAATTATTTCTATTTGAAATTTAACAAAATCATAACCTTTTGCTTTTGTTCAACTGAAAAAGAATGTACAATAAATATCGTCATAACAAAGTTAACAATAAGGACATGTTACAAACCCAGTCATTCTCAAAATCTCAAAAATAGAGTTCCGTTTGTTGCGCTTCAATCCAAAATCCTATAAAATGTTAAGGATTTTGATACTGTCGGGATTACTTTTGTCGGGAATTATAATGTCGGGATTATGATTTTCGTGATTTCGATATAGACCCACGTTAAATTGTTTTATTTATGTTCAACTGATTTTCCACACACATTTAATAGAAAGTAATTAGTGAAGTTTATTATATTTTGTCACTTTAGAATATAATAATAATATATAACTTCTTTCAGAAATACTGATGTTTTTTTATTTTCTGGTAAAATCTATGTAGTGTTCGGTCATTTTCCATCTGAGTAATATTTGAACCTTATAATAGACATATTAACAAATGTACTATTGCCTATTCTATCATTTTCGAGTATTGGATAGTATTAAAATCTGTACAACTTTCTACTGCTCCATATATATCCGAATCTAAATAAGGAGTTTAATATAATAATGATTAATTTGATGCCTTCAGGTTGCAGTTCTCATAAAACTTTTCTCAATGATTGGATCATATCCTGCAGCTTTCTTCAGTTTTAGAATGGCTTAAATGAAGCATAGAACATCAAAGCAAACTACAAACGTAGTCAAATCTAAATTATTTATAATAAAATAAAGTATAATTTGAGATATTTTGCACAACCCTAAATTGTGTAAAATAAATTTGATTATTATTTTTTGTGCATATAAACTGTTACACAAATTCTTAATTAACTTAACAAATGATTCAACATAAAATGAGGTTACTGTCTGCAAATAATGACAAATAAAAAAGTACGTTAATTCCGATAACTAATTTTAGCATATTTGAAAAACATACTTTTTAAGTAAATATTGAAATCAATTACATCCACACTTTGAAAGTAATGTCAATGAACTTTTATATAAAATTGGAGAAAAAGAAAAACTTCAAAACTGTTTTCGTTATTTACATTAACATCGACTAGACATTAATAAGATTATAGCTGATTGTAAAAAAAGTCATTTTTTTAAATATAATTTTGAAATTCTTTTTATCAAAAGTATTTTGAATTAAATATTCTTAGAATTGGTAATTATTAGCTTCATTTCAACATCTCAAAGGATTTGCTATAAATTATTATTTATAAAAAAATAAGTAGTCGAACGTACAGCAATCTTTAATCGTACTTATAATAATTATAGTTGCCAGTTCATTCTTTTTTTTCTCTTTCCTTCTAAATGTTACAATTCCGTTCAAGGATTCTTCTACAATTTATTTATTACAATTTTTACATACAGCGCAGATCTCCTTTGTTGTGCGATGATGAAAGAATTGAAAGTTGCATTCGTGAATTAAAGCCGAATTGCAGCAGGTTCTTTCGACGTAAGCCCGAGGCAACGGAGATGTGAAACTAGAGGAGGAAGGAACATGTGTTGTCAATTTGAATAAAGCTGTCTAAGCGAAAAAATCGTATTTGCATAGTTCATTGGCCCGTTCTTGCTTGTGTCGTTCCACTGTCGCAATACGCAAATGATATTCGGTGAAGTATTCTTCACGTAATAGCGTGTACGTCCAGGAATAACGAAAATTCTGATACACAAATGCTGTACGAAAAGAAAGTGAAGAAATAGAAAGTTGATCATCAATAATTCATTTGATCCTATTAAATATTATGTGATTAATGGTTTAGACATGTTTTCACGTGTTTATATCTCAGTTTGTATCTGCAAATTTTATATTAAAAAATAAATAACTATAACAATTTCATTTCAATTTCAGTTTAGTACATACTTCAAACATTAGTCAATATTTTTAGCTTATGACCAACTAATTATTAATGTTGCAACTCCGATAAGTATGATTTCACTATAATCCGATATGAAAACTTAATACTTTATACTTAATCAAAGAAAACTTAAAACATATTTATATTAACCTAATGATTTACTACAAATAACATTTTCTTATTTATTCTATTAAAATTAAATAATCAATACAAAAAAATAGATTGAATTTCCATTGAAACAAATGGATTATATGAGTATAATCGTGTATGATTAAAAACAAAGATGTTAAAGTCATATAATTCCAGTAGGGAAGGGTTGTTACAAAGTTCATTTCGAATGGAAGAATTAATACATCGAAATTGCAGCTGATCATTTTCGTATGAAATAAAAAGGGAATATGAAAAAGTACAACTAATTTCTGCTTTAAATGAACGGAAAAAGTTCCAAGGAAATAATTTTGAAATGTAGTAAAAAATAGGATAACTTATTTACAAATAATATTAATAAATACTTCTATAAAGATGTAAGAAATTATATAATTACATTTCATTTTTTATTTTCTTAATTTGTAAAATTTTGTTTAAATGTTTTATTGTTTTAATCCTCTTTAGATGTCATTTTGACCTTTTTATAGTACGATTAGGTATAAATAAAATGTTGGTACTATTGAATGTTGAAGTCTTTGATTAGTCCGGTTTTAAATAGTCCGGTATATGGAAAGGTATATCTGAATAAACTTTAAATTAAAAAAAAACTTTTCTATTTCATTACTTAGTTCATCAATCTATGTACATTTCAATAAAATAATACTTCCGTCCAAATTTCATAACACTGCCATAAATATTTACATGGATTTTTGAGTTATAATAAAAAAAGTTGTGGTAATTTATTTAAAAATCGTTTTGCTGTTATAGCAGTATTTGTCATCATTTTATTTACGACGTGATAAAAAATACTAAAACGATGAATTTTATATCACGTATTGGTATCTTTTTTTCGTCTTGACTATTTTTTGTATTCTCTACAGAAACATTACATAACAGTTGGATATGAATTTATAGAAGATAGATATAGGATATTCATGTAAATAATGTTGAAAAATACAATTAAATTATTAAAATCAATATAATTTGATTATTATTTTCTCTTATCAAAATCAATTTTTGTTTGTAAATATGTAATTTGTATGAAATTTCTTTGTTATTGTTATAAGTAAATGCTTTTTTAAAATCTCAATGTTATAGAATATATGAATGTATAAGTGAGAAATAGTTTACCTTGAACCTAAAGAAAAGGTGTAAGATAATAATAATTGTAAACGACGCATATAATTTTGATTGATCATAGCCTATATATTAAAGCACAGTGTAACCTGTGTGTAGCATTTTAGTTGTCACTTGGGGGCAAAGTCGTATCAAGATACAAAATAAACGAAAAATTTCATGTCTGTAATTGCTTTTTTTTAGATACATTTTCTTAGGTGATTTCATATATTGTTTTATTTTTAATAGTTTTACTTTTTGTTTTTCAAGGTATTTCATGTTTACTCTCACTTACAATTTTATTATTTTAAATTGTTATTTGAATCTTCATTCAACGACTTATACTATTGTCTACTTTTTGTGTTACAAAACACAGTATAATTAAGCATATTTAATTAGCGCTATATTTTTTTAATAAATAAATAATAAAAGTAAAGGGAAATATTTTTGAAACAAAAACAAAATCTTTCAGTTCTTGGTGTTCGAAGTGTTCAGTTCAGTTTTCGGTGAGCCGAAATATTTGAATTCAAATCTTGTTATTGAAATACTATAATACGAATGTCAGGAATTCGATACATTTGGGATAATGGATGTCGGGAATTCAATACAGTCGGGATAACGGATGTCAAGAATTTGATACCGTCGGGATAATGCATGTCGAGAAATCGATAGTCAGGATAACTAATGTCGGGAATTTGATACAGTCGGGATAAAGGTTGTCAGGAATTCTAACGTTAGGAATATGATTGTCGGGAATTAGATTTTCGGAAATTTTGGACCAGCACACTTATATATTACCATTTCTAGGTCAGGGGCAAACAGTCTTATGGTAGAAAAATGTTGCTGGATGTGGTGACGCATAGTTATTAATCGGTAACTCACTAGGTGTCGCCACATTTATTAGTGCCAAATAATTTTAAATTTCCAAATAATATAAAAGAGGTGCTATTATTTCTAGTTGAAGTGACTTATTTTCAATTATATTTATACATGTATATAAAGTCTGAGCGATATATGGGAAGAAAATTGGATTGTAATTTTGTTTTGGTAAATAGTTAACCGGTATCTCACATGGAACGTCACTTGATTTCCAGAATTGCCATGATACGTCACTACATAGGTCATTTTTACCTCTTTTCTAGGTTATGTAGCTTTGTATGCATAGAAACACTATTTATCAAAAGTCGTTCGATTATTTCTCACAGTTGACCCACTTTTTGTTTTTTACATTATTCCAAATTTTAATTTTGTAACAATATTAATAAATTTATTTCGATAGCACATGAACTTTGTTTTCCAAACAACAAAGGCACATCTTATATTGTTATTATCAATTATGTTGCAATTTTTGAACAGTTTTAAATTTTAATTATTGTCAATCTACGTGATTTATACCTTAAATACAAGTGTTTCGAATAGAATAATAAAAATCTAATAAGAAGTTGTTTATTGAAATTTTAAAAGTTATAAGACAAAATTCTGTATTATTTAAGTAAGTATTGTTATGACATTATATTCTATACTTATTAGTTTATGAAATGGAAATGGTAAATATGAATGAGTGTAAAATAAACATTTTAATTATTATGTCTTTCATTGATTGTAGGAGATGTTGTTGACCTCAGATTTTCAAACCAATTATATTATTGTTGTGGCGCCTCTGGATATGTGACGGCCATGTTAATAACAGCCGACAGATAGAGTTTAAAGATAACGAATAAAAGTATTTTTAAAAGCCGACGATTTCTTATTGACCACCTCAACTTGGTCCTTTACCGTAACGATTATAATTATTTAAAACAAAACTTAAGAACATAACATGAATTAATGTACGATTATATAAATCATTCTTGGACAAAAAGACGAAAGCTCTATAGGGCTAAAGCAAACAAATCTTGCCCATTTATTGCATGATTTTCTTCAAAATATCATTACATTAACATGCCTTGATTATAGGTTTCTAAATTTACTAACGTTTTTAGTTCATTATTACTGTTGTTGTATGTTTAAAACTTAGTATTATATTATTATTGATGGAAAACATATTATTGTATAATTTTTTAAATAAATTGAATTGATTTTAAGGAAAAGTAATAAATTTACAATTTATTCGACGATTTTGACACGTAATTAATACCATAGCATAATTAATATATCTAACGTTAGGATAATTACTATAAATTTATAATTCAAATATTTGTTTATAAAAAAGTACTTTAGATTAAATAAGAAAGTCGAATGAGTCAAAAGTCATCATATTTTGATTGAATTTTGTATAAAATGATGATTATACGAAATGTTATTGACCTCAGGTTTTCTTACCACTTATATAGCAATTATGTAATAGAAAAAAAGCGGCATACCATAGTAAAATTATTTAATGTACGATAAGATAAAGCATAAAAAAATTGTAGAAATTGTGGTGGATGAATCATCACCTGGTAATACCTAAACCATGATCTGGAAACCGTGGTTTCCACGGTGTTCCTTTCAAGTTATTTCACATTGTCAAAGTATGATTGATAAATAGCCGGTGTAATTGTTGTGCAAAACAAACAGGCGCTCGTACATTTTTTTCTATTTCCTCCTCGGTTTCGTTCTTCCTCTCTTCATGTATATATTTTTTTCGTACTCTTTCGCTCTCGGATGCTTCTCTTCTGCGGCTGCTCCTTGTTCTTTTTGTTCTTCGAGTCTGGCGACGGCTTAAATG
>JAFMTC010004158.1:13749-25017 GCA_018845635.1 Nicrophorus orbicollis | reverse complement strand
GGCCTTCATAGTTCACCCCTTCTCATGTCCCCCTGCATTGCAGCTTAACTTATACATACTACCTCCAACAATTACCCCACTCCTAATATTCTAACCATACTACATCTTAGTCTATCTCTAATTGCTAGTTAATAAATCAATTACATTTTTGTAATTAATCATAAGAATGTCCAATATCTAGACCGCAAAAGGCGAAAGCCCATATTGGTCCATCAGACTTATATATATATATTACCATGTAAACATGTTTAAATACAATAAAAAAAATATTAAAACTAAACTTCAGTCTTATTCTTAGATGACGTAGCTAGAGTCTTAAAGGAACCATAGAAGAACAAGGTCTTAGTACATAATTATTAACTTAAAAATAATATATAATAATTAATGTAACTCTTACTTATTAAACCATGAGATATAAGTATTGAATATAGTTAACTACTCAATAAAAACACTCATCTGTACAATAAAACTTCTTAGAAAATTCGTATTTGGTATACATAAACACCTTAAAGACTCCACGACGACGTAACTACGAGATCATCCACGGAGTCCAGAAATGTTTAATCCCGGTATACTACCTTAAATAAATGTAATAAGTAATATTTTTTGTTATATTTTATTAGGTTAACAAGTATTAATAAAACTGAATATTTTTTAAATTGATAATCAACTTGGAGGTAAAACTCTTAACAAATGAAGATAATTCAACTATAAGAAATGTTTACAGCAAATGCTAATAACAATATCAAATATAAAAAAAACGACGGTGTTTGTATTTTAAGATAAATGATGCAGATGGTAATGATCCAGACAGAGTGTGTGTCTATATAGAGTAGAGCAAATGTATTGTTGTATGCGGTATCTATAAATATGGGTGGTTTACTTCTTCCATAAAAAGGGGGCAATTTTAAAATCATTACAGTTAATCTCGTACTCACGGTTAATAACATATTATAATCAGGTTATACTGTAATGTAAATAAAAGAAGTATAAAAACGCGGCAATGTGAGACCGAGAGGCCACTTTAGTGGGTAAAGCGGCTAAACATAAAGCATAAAGCCAGAAGCGAGAGCCGAAGACGAACCGAGGAGGAGGAAGGCTTCGAACAGGCACAAAGTTGTTGCCTTTTGCTCCTCTTGCCACGTGTAATTTGCCGGCGCTGAGTGCTTTTTATTGCACACACACACACATATACACTCCTGTAATCTATTCTTTTCTTTCTTTCTTCGTCTTCATCTTCTCGTCCGTCGTACAAAGATATTTTAATGATTTCCGATACACCCAGGCCTAAATATAGACCTGTCTATTTTTAGACACGGCACACACACACACACACTCATCTTCCAAACAGTAACACGGCATACGCATAACATATTTTTTTGCAGGTAGAACTTCAGAAGGAGGTCCCTAAAAGCAGGTTGATTATGTTGCTCGAACCGATAATTTGGCAAAAACGCACGCAAAGGAAACAATCAAAATGTTTGAAATTTGCAGACCTCCCAATATAGCGTAGCCTTTGGTTGTATTCTTAATGATGACTAGACTGTAAAACAGATACTTAATAAACTAGGTAAATATTGCAAATACAAAACAAAAATGTATTTAAAATAATAAATAATTAAAAAATTACCAAACTAATTTTTGAAAGATCTAATAAAATTCAACTCCTTTCTTCCTTTCAAATTTTTATCCCTGAAAATAATTTAAATATGTATTTACAGCCAAAAAATAATGAAATCATAAATCAACAAGCTTACCCGATTTAATGGAAAAAAATAAGGTAATTTTAACTATACAATTAAGACTTTTTAGTTTAAAAATTTTCGATTACTCTGGAATATTAACAATATACATATATTATTAATCAGTTTTAGTACGCTTGAAACACTTAGTCTTTGGGTTTATCAAGAATTTCTTGCATTATCTAATAACAGCGATAATATCAAAGTTAATTTAAATTAAAAATTGACAACAAGACATTATTGTATTAACGTATCAATTAAAATATTTTTAAGTCATTAGTTATTTCTTGAAATAAAACAAAAAAATCTAATGTGTGCCAACTTAAAAATACAAATAAACTATAACTTCAGTTAGGTAATTCTTGGTAAATTCTGCTGAGTTTTAGAAATTTCAGAAAGTTAAAGAAAATAAATAAATAATAGCAAATAACGATTAAATTATAATTGATTGATCATGTTTGAGTAAACGAGTGTGCCGTGGAACTCTTTGATTTCACAAACCTATTTCCTATTTAAAATTATTAATTTGTAATAATAATATAGAATATTTCTTCGATTATTAAATCCTAGTTCTGTTAATAGCAAATTAACTTTAAATAATTTAATTAAAATCTGCTAAATCGAATTTCTTTTAACTTGTTGATTCTACTATTCAATCAGCAGTAACAAACACAAAAAAACATATACAAAACCAAAACGAAGAATGGCAAAAAAAACAAGAAGTGGTTAGAAAAAGTTTAAATCACATAATAACAGGCCGTGAATGTTTTGTATATCATGAGATGGTCTTGTACTTGAGGTAAACCGACAATATTCAAATATACATAAGACTTATTTTTGACGAGGTAATAACAGTCATTACAGTTTTCAACCGGCTGAAGGATAATATGAAACCATGAGTACCCAACATCGCAGCTCCTTATACTTTATTGTTGTTTTTTTTATTGTTGATGTTGTTGTTCTTGTTTCTCTTCTCTCGTTTCTTCCTCCCCCAATTTTTTTACTCATTTTTCCCTTAACTTCATTTATTATTTTTCCACACGTGTGTTTTTCCATCTTCCTTTCTTGCATTCGGTCTTTTCACATCGGGAGCAGACAGAAACCCAACTGGTCTTTTGCACATTACGCATTCCGTCCATATTATTTATTATCTTATTTTAAAAGACGCGACTGAATGGTGAAAAAAAAAGTCCGGATTCCATTGATTTGCAACACGTGTAATTTCCCATTAAAATCGTTCCAAACGTACTCTGCCATTTTCCATTTAATAATCGACACTTACCGCCGCCGCCGCCGCCGCCGATCTCGTTTTCAACTCTCACTTTATTCCAACTTCTAACTCTGCAATTTACAACACTTGCCCACACACTTTATATTCGACTTTTCATTCTGAATAGAAATATTTCGTAATTAACTCGAGCGTTGCTGGTTGATGATCAAAGGGTGTAGCGAATCCAAGGCGACAGACGTAGTATCTACATAATTCAATGCTTTATTATATATATGTAATTTACACGTATTCACTTCGTGTTTAAAGTATTACAGGCGATTTAAATAACTAAACTAATTATTTACATCTTATTAACCTTGATCTTTTTATATAAAAATCATGTATTAAGTAATGTTAAAAAGTAACAAAACAACTATTTCAAGTAATAATTATTATTTATATACAAATATGATAATTTTAAGTATATTTATGTATAATATTAAGTTTTTTTTTTCTAATTATATTCAATTTACATAATCTGTCTAACTTTTTTCCTATATTATATCTTAAATTTTTGTATGCATTTTGAATGAATTTTATAACAAAAAAAACATGCTATAATAACATAAGTATTATATTTTTAAGACACCAAAAAACAGGTTTGTGGTATATTATAACTAATCAATATAATACAACATCTCTCGTATTTCAGGTAATTAATTCCAACAATACCATATTAAATATTTATATTCATTTAAAGTTAGTATGTGAAGCGAAGCCAAGGTTCTATTATTTAATATTAAATCTATTTAGATATAAACAGCATGATTCGTATATTTGAATTTCTTTAAATTTATATAACTTTGGGATGGGAAATGACATTGTCACATTGTATCAATGCAAGGAACAGGTATTGCAATACAACTTGAAATATATACCACCCCTATAAAA
Source organism: Nicrophorus orbicollis (assembly GCA_018845635.1). NCBI lineage: Eukaryota > Metazoa > Arthropoda > Insecta > Coleoptera > Silphidae > Nicrophorus > Nicrophorus orbicollis. The sequence goes on along the minus strand of JAFMTC010004158.1, from coordinate 21,114 downwards.
ACCACCATCAGAATAGAATAGGAAAAACAGAACCAAGAAAAAGAAGAATAGTATGAAGACAGAACAGGACAAAGAAAAATAGAGTGTAAAATTTAAATTAAACTTAAATTTTTAAGACTTTTTGCCTTATTCTATATTGCGTCGTTAATGATTCTGTATATAATTACTATCTGATTAACGTAGTCCAGATTCCTTCAAATATTCATTAGTTCATTATTACAGTTGTACCTCGATATATTTCTACTATAAAATCCGTCCAAATCGGATTGCGTCCTGTTTGAATGAAACAAATTTTACTCGGTTAAATTAAGTCATATACTGAACAAAGATCGTAGATCGGTATACGACTTAATTCAATTATACGCAAAATCTATGATCACAACGAATAACCGAAAGGGACGTCGAATCTAGGACCTCAATAGAGGAGAATATTGTTTATGTTGCCAGATTTAAGAAAGGAGTTTTAGGAACTGAAAAACAATAAGCATGAGACTAAAATGGATACAATCTTTTCTGATTCAGTGAAGGAAGAGATAGAAGAATCTCTTTCTTTTTCAATCAGAAATATTAATGTGCACAAACAGTGTTTTAATTATTTTTAAACCCCATCGATATACCATATTATGGGGAGTTTTTTCTTACATAAAAACGGATTAATTATTTTTACTTTACTTGTTATAGGAAAGGTAGCTTTGGTATACGTCGTATGGGTCATAAACCGAGATTCCACTGCAATTTAGTTACGTGCTGTATACAAATTAAGATTAAATAAATATAAGAACAAACATAATAATAATAAAAAGAAAAGGCTGTCAAAAGGGCTATCGACCATTGGTCTTTCCGCCCATGAATATTATATATAATGTAGAAACCAAATGAACAAGAAGAAGAAAAAAATCATTATATAAAAAAGGCAGCCTTTGGGAAGGGGAAGAGACATTATTATAGGGATAATAGATACTGGAATAGGGTATGTTGGGGATACTTATATTTAGGAGGGCTTAATGGATTTCCAAGGATACAAAATTTTGAGAGAGTGGATAAATTTGAGTTTTTTTTATATGAATTTAAGGGAAAGGGTGAGGTATCTATCGAGGACTGGAACAATTTTGGTTTTGGAATAGAGGATTCGGAGGTCATTATGGAGCGGGTTATTTGGATGGCGGATCCTGGTGAGGATACGAAGTGAGGAACGATCGGATACGGAGAGACTTTTCAGAGCAGGGTTCCGGTATTGGGAAAAAGGGGGAAACCATAGTCGAGGAATGGATGACAGATGGATTTATAGATGGATGGTTTACATTTGATGGATATTGCGGAATGTTAGGGATCGGAAGTGATTGTCTTAATTTTGGAATTGATTTTTTTTTAATACGAGTTATGGTTGAGTTTTGGATCTAGCAGGATTCCTAGGTATTTACGGAGGGCGATAGGTAGATGATGAGATGATGTAATACGTTGGTAGGAAACTAAACGTTTTGTTTTGGAAAGATTTATTTTTAGACGCCAAATGTTGTACCAGGATAAGGATGTTAAGAGGAGGTTTTGAAGGTTTTGGATAGAAGCTTTAAGAGAGGAAGCATGGGAAATTAAGGTAGTATCCTCGGCAAACTGGAGAATATAAAGGGTGGGATTGAAAAAATTGGTGTCGGCTATACAGGTCGGAACAAAAAAATAAACAAAAAGGACAGGGGTGATCCTTGTGGAACACCTTGGAGTGGGACGAAGGATCTAGAGAAGGAAGAGCGAATCTTGACTTGGAGTGATCGATTCTTAAGGAGCTTATTGATTAAGTTGATGTGGTATGGAGGGAGTTTGAGACGGGAATTCAATTGAATTTTAAATATTACTCACTCTTTGTTTTTTCCTCTTCTATTTTTGCTTTCATTATAATTGGTATGGTATGTTTTTTCCTATTATGTCTATAAATTGATAGAAGACTTTCGAAAGAAATAAGAAAATGTATTTATTTTAATTTCTTTTATAGATTTCAAAATATGTATTGGTTCAAAGTCCAATTATTATTATTTATTGGAACAAAATTATTATACCTAATTGAGCCCCCAAAGACTTTAGCCCACGATAGTTTTACTAGAATTCACTCCTTCTAGTTATTTGTTTTAAATATTTTAATTCCCTCCCCTCGCTTATATGTTTTTAGTAAAACAGAATATAATTAATAGAATATTGGAATTAGAATGCATATTTCATTGATAGACAATCAAATTAATGATTATATTTAGGAAAGAAAGACTGCGGTAAATAACTCTTTGTAACAGTTAAAATGATTGCTTTTTAGATTTATTTAATTATTGTTCTTGTATAATTTGTTTTTTCCTCTCTGATTGAACCTGTTGCATTAAATGTTATTATTATTTATTTTAAGAGCCATAAACGAAAAAATCCAAAAGATATTTATACAATAATAAATTAAATTAATAAATCAACTGTTACAATTAAAATCATTTAAAATAAATTTGATGAATTATGAATGTGTGGTCTTTGATTATCCATTTATCCTACTTAATTTGGGTGAATTACGTTTTAAGTACAATTTAAATAATTTTTCTAAATTAAAACAATTTGTAACAATCTATTATTTTTTGTTAGAAAATTAATTGGTTATTTAAAATAACAAAAAAAAAATAATAGAAAAAAAGAAACATATTAAATATTTAGTGCAGTTTTGATTTATTTATCTTTATTCCTCTTATTAGCAGTGAGAGTCTAGAACTTAATTAATTGAAGAATGAATTGCCGGAGCGCAACTCAGCATTAATTGGATATTCAGTTCGGAGCACAACGAAGGAGGATGTATAATTTAAGATTTCGCATGCGCACATATGATGCATAATTGGCAGATGCATTCCGATACACAAACTATTCATAAAACTAATTGCTTTTTACTTCCATTGAATAATCGAAAAATCCATGCCGCATTCACTTTTCTTCTATTCACCTTCATCGTTCCGCGATCTGCTCAAGCGCTACTTCGATCCTTTCTCATCCTTGCACTTCATGCGTAAGAAGATGTAGAATAAGATGGGGGAAAAAATAAAAATTGGAAGAATGGACATAAAGATGGAAGAAGAACTAATAACCGGAGTGGATTTATTATTAGCTACTGTCAAACAAAACCCCGTCGGATCTGTGGGTAACAGCAACAACAACAACAACAAAAATACTTTGTTGTTGTTGGTTTCCCTGGCTTCTGCGAAGAGCCTGGATGCGTTTCTCACGGCGCGCAAGAATGGAAATCGAATTTCAGAATGTAAATGCCGAGTCTCAAATAAAGCTCTTCTAATTTCGATGCGAAAATGCCCCGCCATTCAGCTATTAAATTGCCTTCATAGAAAATGAGATATAATTACTCATTTCATGTTATAAAACTCGCTACACCTTCGCCACATACCTCAACTTCATTCAGCAGCGACTGAAGAAGACGAAGAAGAATGAGATGGCCGTCTACGCTCCTCTCGCTACCTCTACTCATACTCCGATCCTCCTGCTCTTTGGTGGTCGAAATACTAATTTAAATTACCTGCAACATAAGATGAGCAAATATAAATCTTTTATTTATGGTAGTTCATGTATATAATTCAAATCAAAAACAATCAATACATTTAATCTTACCTAAGTGTTTTTATAGAAATAGTACAGAACTAAAATATAATATGTAAGGTGATAAATATTTTTGATTAATTTATGTAACTATCTGACGGTAGCTTTGTACTGTAACATGCACTCAATAAAAATGGTAAGTAGTATATAATAATTTAATGAGAAAACAAGTAATACAATTATTGGATATCATTCGATACTATATATGATATAAATGTCGACTTGAGGCAACACCTAGCCGAGTGGTTAAGAGTCCCCTCATAACAAAAATTCGATGCGAAAGGTGCTGGTTTAATTCTCACGTAAAAAATCTGACCGAGGTTTTCCGGCATTTACAGCCAGTTAATACTACATATAGGCATAAGGCCATAACATATAAAAAAAATCAACTTATGTAATAGACTGCAGCATATATAGTTGACTTGTTAACTTACTTTTTCATAAATTTACAATAGATATGTATATATGACTATTCAATTGTACTGTCATCAAGACAATTGCAAAATATTAGCCAGTGCCGCATTAAGGTTTTCGTGGACCCAGGTTAGTGCCTTTAAGTAAATTTGAACTTGGGGTTTAAGTATATAGATACCATAGGAACCTCACCACAAAATATAAATTCTTCAATTCTACAATGTGCCATCCAGTCAAAACTTTTGTGGACCCCAAGACTATGTGCCTATTGTCTAATACATAACATCATAATATAGCAATGTATTCATATTTTAAGTTGATAAATCTGTTACAAGTATTAGTAAAAATTATTAAACTTATATATACTTGGTTCTCTTTTTATGCCGTAGATACGTTCCACAGGAAATCGCATAAAAATCAATCGCACAAAAAAGGACTAGACACGCGTATAAAAATAAAGGATACGTTCCATGTGTTTTAAAACCCCATAAAACTAAATCAATGAGTTACAATATACCGAAAATCGCATAAAAAAGGGTTTTATTAAATTTTAGAAATATAATTAGTCTTACTATATTCTTTCTGAAATGTTTATTCATAATTTTATAAAAACGTTAACAATCATAGACAAGTGTATTAAATTTCAGAAAAATATAATCTTAACATATTCCTTCAAATTTTATACGGAAAATTTTTACAAAAATACAAAAATTACAGAAAATTTTTATGAAAGTTAATATTTCTTCACATTTTTTCTTTACAATTATCGTCGCTATATGAGAGTATTCGACATAATTTGCGAACTGGTTCGAAATCACTTTCATCACTAGAAGAGATAGTCAGCATATCAGATCTATGTCATGAAGATAATGATTCTTCACAAGTAAAATTAGTCTCAACTTCGCATGTTGATTTTTCCCCTTTGACAATATAATCAGTGATTAAACTTTGCGATGGCTTTGCTATTTTTTTGGTACAATTCCTGATATCCAGAAATGTAATTCTGAAGCTCGCGTTGGAACGCGATGTTCGTTCATCATTCATCATCTTTTTCTATGAAATGGTTTACCTAAAATAGTTATTTAAAAAATGCTTCTTGAAATAAAAACCGCATAACTTCAAAACCGCATAAAAAGAGTGTAAATATTACTAATTATGAATATATGTTCATAATTTTAGCAGATTAACTACATAATTATTGATTTTATAACAAATATGATATTGTATCAAATAATCAAAATATTTATTTATACCACAAAAGAAAAGGATAGGAATTAAATTTTTAAAACTTTTATTCCGGAAGTGGCTCGACATTAATGAAATTGCCTCATTTATAGTGAAACAAAACAATTCTAAAAAGATCTACTAGGTTCCAAGAAACAGCAGGTAAACTATTAAAAGAATTAAATTGAAAAATGAATCAACTTCCTAATGATGTAATTCTCAAAACCTGATAATTTGCTTACTATTCGTTTTCGATTTTCATGTACCTTTGAAGTATTAAATAGTTCAAGATTATTTGATACAATTTTGACTATAATTAAGTATCACAGAGTAATTAAATCAATTTAAATCAATAACGTTTATTCGTGTATATGTAGATTACCGTGGTTAATACAATCTTAACGATGATCAATAAAGTATATGTTATCTCGTGCACGGAATTTGCGTAATGCTAATGTAACAAATTCTAATTGCGTTCAATCGGTAATCAGCATGGTTATTGTATGGTATTAGTATGGTCGAGGTTATTGGGATTTGAATGCACCAAGGTTCGGCTCAAATCACCCGGATAAATGTCATATGGAGGTACGCAGCAGAGCACGGCAAACGGCGAATGGAAAACTGAAAACAAACGAGAATTGCGTGAAAGAAGTTGTAATGAGGGATACAGTCGGAGGGAAGGAAGGTATGTAATTTTGTTGCGCGGATATTTTTCTCTTACAAACTATTGAGGATGAGCCGAAGGACGAATGCGGTTGAAATTAAACTACCAATTGTGTATCAAACAAACGAAATTGCTTTTAAATGCATCTGCGGTTTATCCAATATCCTCTCTTTGTTGTTACCAGTTCTGCTTGTGGACGTCGTAATAAGCGTATTTGCAGAATGAAAGAAACTAATATTCAATTGATGTGCAAACAACGGTGATGCATGTGTGCATTCATTGATAACGAATTTGTTTTTTCTTTTACGAAGTTAACCTTGTTAATCATAAATCTATTATTTTTTATAAGGTGCAAAATATATATAAACATACTTATTTATTAATATTATTATGTAACAGGGGTAGGAAAATGAGACTGTTCATTAATTGAAAAGTTAAATGTATTTCATTTTATTATATATATGTATCAGTTTTCCTAAGCCCTTTGCTGTTTACTATAGGGTTTTTCCCTATTACCAATAATTATAAATAATTGATTATTAAAGTATACTAATAATTATTTGTAAACTGAAAAAGAAGTACTACTATTTGCGTCGGTATTGTATATATATTAGTTAAGAATGTCGTATCAGTTTCAATTAGGGTGTTAATTGTGAATATAAATATCATATATTTCAAGTAGCCATTGAAAAGGGTCACGGACGTAAAAAAAACATAAGACAAACAAAAATAATGACAGGTTTCATCAATGGTGCGTCAAAAGAGCCGGTCGTTTAAATGGGGAAAATAAAAGTTAATAAAAATTGTGTGGCTTACGTAATTGGATGTTGAGTGACTTTGCGGCAAGGATGGACGGAGGAAGTGCAAGAAAGAAGTAAAAAAAGGTACACAGCTGAAGATGAAAGCGACCACAAGTGGAGGACGAGGAGAGTGATGAACAAACAAAACGCAACAAACGGTGGAAAAAAAATGCGAGGATAAAAGAAAAATAAGAGGAGGAAGAAGAAGAAGAAGAAGCAGGACACGGCGTTGTAAGATATATGGGAGTTATTCAGTCATAAAACGTAAGTCTACCTGTAGTACACATAAATTCTGCGGTTGTAAAATATATGTGTTGAAGTAAAATGGCAATAAATTGTACACAATTCAACAACTCGTTAATCCAGCCGATGCATTAACGACAAAACCGAACCGGGCACAAGGCTATGATTAGTGCATGTGTAAAATACACATAGAACCAAGAACCAACCACCACCACACACGGCCGGGGCTCTTGTGTCTCAAAATAATGAGGCTGTAAAGTGGTACTAAATATTCTTCCTGCTCGGAGCAACGAACAGACGGACGGACGGACGGACAGAGAGACCTACATCATCATCATCATCATCAAAATTCAACCTAAGAGCCTAATGCTCTCTCACACGAGTAACGGGTCCAGGAAG
>JAFMTC010004106.1:35489-54907 GCA_018845635.1 Nicrophorus orbicollis | reverse complement strand
ATAAACATCAGTAAAATATCCGAAGAATAGAATAATTCAGGAAAGCCTTCGTAGTGTATTTGTATAACCCAAGAACCATTGTTCACAATGGTATAAACTAAATTTCATGCTAGGAATATCTTGTTACTTATCGTTCATTTATCAGAAAATCATGAACTTTGGGCGTTGGTGGCGTAATGGTGAGCATAGTTGCCTTCCAAGCAGTTGATCCGAGTTTGTTTCTCGCACAAGTAATAGTTTTACTTGCACATGGTATCCTTATAAAAGTAGGTTAAATTTCCGAAATATAGAGTCAACTATTTTTTATGTTAGAGATATCTTGTAATCGCACAATTAATAATCTTACTTGCACATGGTATCCTTTTAAAAATCTTTAAATATAGAGTGAACTAATTTTCATCCTATTGATATCTTGTTAAAACGATAAAAATCAGTACAATATCCGATAAATAGAATAATTCAGGAAGGCCTTCGTAATGTAATTGTGTAACCCAAGAACCACTGTTCACAATTGTAGAAACAAATTTTCATGCGTGTGATATCTTGTTAAATATCGTTCATTTATCCGAAAATTAAGATATGTGGGCATTGGTGGTGTAATGGTGAGCATAGTTGCCTTCCAAGCAGTTGATCCGAGTTTGATTTTCGGCAGTCGCACAAGTAATAGTTTTACTTGCACATGGTATCCTTATAAAAGTAGGTTAAATTTCTGAAATATAGAGTCAACTAATTTTCAAGTTAGTGACATTTTGTTAAATATCGTTCATTAATCCAAAAATTAAGATATGCGGGCGTTGGTGGTGTAATGGTGAGCATAGTTGCCTTCCAAGCAGTTGATCCGAGTTCTACTACCGACTACTACTGGGAAGACCGACAACGAATACTAAGAATACCGGATACAGGCCTAGAAGCCAGATCCAGTGCGTAGAAGCACCGTTGCCCAAAACAAATGTGTGGGCTCAAAGAGAGAAATCGTTGAGTATCCATAGCCGACCCCGATAAACTAGCAATCACAAAGAGAAATAAGGATCAGTATTCCTACTCAAGAAAGAACAAAAACATAGAGATTTGAAGATACGTTTAACGAAATACGAAAGGTCGAAATCTTTGATATATTTATTGCAGAAATTGAAGAATTTAAAAATCGTATGGCAGTGGCCACATCCAGAGTGGAAAAGAAAAGAATCCTAGATAACTACCCAGAGGTTACAAAATACTTAATCCAATGCCCAGCATAAAAGCCCCATTCACCATCTGTCAATGGAATGCTGACCAGTACGCAATAAAGTAAGTGAGCTCATACATTTTCTGAAGACACATTCTGTAAACATAATGATTATATGTGAGACCTGGCTGTCCGCTGGCGATAGGCCACCTATTAAGAATTATATAATGTTGTTTTTAAAAGAAAACGCAAGAACACTAAATTTTTTTGAAAAAAAAATCAATGGGAAAGAAATCGCAGTCAAAACATCTGTCAAATATCTCGAAGTAACACTTGACGAGGGATTGCGTTTTAAGGAACACATTAATAACTCACTAAACAAGGCAAGAGGCGTCATGCAAACGATATACCCCCTGTTATGTGTGTCTAGTCCACTTGAAAGAACTTACATAATAATAATAGATTGTGTTCAGAAATAGCGAATGTGCGAGTTCACAACACCCCGCTACAGCTAAATCATAAATTCCCTTACCAAAACCTCTCCCTCTTCCACTTGTATATAATCTCCACTTGTAAATAATCTCACCTCTTTCTCCCCTTTTTAAACATATGATAACACCTTGAGGTCTTAAACTTATTTTAGACAAAATAAAGGGTTTTCCCCACGCATATTTTCCCTTTAATATAAATATCGTCTTGTATAATCATAACATAACATATTTTTCAGCTAGTCTTAAGATCTATTTATCCAAAGCACCTCAGCAATAATCTTAATATTTTTGTTAAAAGTGTAGAAAATTTTAATTGACTTAACTTAAGACCAATAGGTTTCGAAATTTATAAATCTTAAATGTACTTACTCTCACCTATGGCGAGGGTGAAAACGTATTTGATTAAGAATAAAGTTTTCTTTGATTTGATTTGAGTTACCTTCCAAGCAGTTGATCCGAGTTCGATTTTCGGCCATCGTACAAGTTATAATTTTACCTTCATATGGTAACCTAATGAAAGTTGGTTAATTGTCGAAAACATAGAATGATTTAGGAAGGCGATGGTGTAACAGTATAACCCAAGAGTATTTGTTGGCTAAAGCACATAAATTAATTTTCATGCTAGTGGTACTTTGTTGAACATCATTCATTTAACCGAATATTAAGTTATACTGGCTTTGATGATGTAATGCTTAGCATAGTAAAAACAATAATTTATATTATAATATCTTTTTTTAGTGGAAAAGTCATAAACCCATTTCATGCTAAATCTGGATTCTTTATTATGATCGTATTTAAGGAATTTATTTTTCATTACTAAATCTAATAAAATATATTTAAGTTTGCTGTTGCCTTAAACAATTAATTACTATTTTTAATTTATTTTCAGTATTGTTACCATCGGTTTTTCTCTTCGTTAAACATATTTAGTCAAGCTTTTCGCTGTTCGAATCTAAAATGTCCTGAAAGTAATATAGTGCTATGCCAACAATAAAAATGAATAATTATCAAAGTCTCTATTTACTGAAATGTTGGTTGATTAAATAAAAGAAAAATACTAAAATGTTTTTTAAAGTATTTAGAATTATATTCCCAATAGAAATAATTTGCTGAATTTAACTTATAATTGTATTCAATTTAGTTACAATATACATTTTGAGCTTCATGAATTTCATGGAAACATGATATGTATTAAAAAAAGTTTTATCGTCGTCAAATTTTAAGAGCGTTAATAAACATATTTTATAACATTCTTATAACATTAAATGCATCAGTTTACGATTATCGATTCTATTGATAGCTATATAAACTTGAAGTTGTTAATAATATTTTCTCTAGCTTTTCATTTTTATTTCAGGTCACGCACATATAACCGATTTCAACATCGCAACAGTATTAGAAGATACACATCTGGCAACTTCCATGTCCGGCACAAAACCATACATTGCGCCGGAAATATTCGACTGCGCGATGGACCTATGCGTGGGATACTCTTATGCGGTCGATTGGTGGTCACTGGGTAACAATTGATCGAATGCTATTAATTAATCAATCTAGTTGGCTGATTGCATAACTTTCGCGCATCCAATTGGTTGATGCTGTTTGTTTCCGCAGGGGTTGTCGCCTACGAGATGATTAGGGGATGTCGCCCGTTCGACATCCACTCGAACACGAGCATCCATGACGTTCGAGTGCTTTTTCAATTAGGCGTGGAATATCCTCAATCATGGAGCGAGGATATTGTAGATCTTCTCACGAGGGTAAGAAAATATATAATTTAAAGAAACCACCACATCGATAAAAAACAATAAAGAAATGACTAGAATTTAATAACATTATTCGTACAATGAAAAAGTATATAAACAAACTGGTTGAAAATGAAGTTGTTTTCTTATAAAATTTTGCTTAATATTAAGTGAAGTTCAGTTTCCCTTAAATGCATTTCTTATTTATCGACATCCAAAAAGATATATTAATGCTATGTATATAGATATTTGAACCCAATTCCTATAAATAATGTCCAAATAATTGATTTTTTAAATTTTATTTCGATTTTTCTTGAAAGTATTTTTGTGTTTTATAAATTTATACTATTTTTTAAAATAAAACAAAAGTAAACATAAAAGAAAATATATAGCTTACATTTAGAAGTGAACTATTGAAAAATTAATTCTACAGAACAACCCTTAAAAACTAAATGCAAAAGCTTAAGCCGAAAAATAAACATTTATTACACTTCAGAAAAATACATTATGTGTTAAACATCCATCTACAATTATATTTTCCTACAATCCTTAATCGTTTCTCTCTTAATTTGCAAACAATTCTCCCAACAATCTCTTAATTTTCTAATATATTTCTTATATTAAGTATTATAGAATATAGTAAAAATTAAATAAAATAACTTTGCATGATAAATTTGATAAAATATATATTTTTTAAATAAGTTCGTAAATTTCTTATTAATAACAGAAAATTTCATTTCTGTTTGAAAAATACTACCCACAAGTAATTTAACACATTTAAACAACTCACCCACATAAAAAGTATCAAATAAATGGAGTTTGCTTTATAAAATGCAATTTAAGAAATTATATCTATCAATTTCTCAGATTTATAACACACAATTACTGTAAAGTCTAATAAACTTACATCGAATACTTTTAATTAACTGTAAAGCCCTTTTCATCTTAATTAACATATATAATTTGATTATTAATTATATTTATACAAGAAAACATAGCCTTTATGTATATTTAATTACATATAAATAGAAAAGACTTGCGTGAAAAGGAACGTCGGAACGATCAGCTATTCTAAATTAATATTTTATTAGCTTTTGTGAATGTTTCGTAAACTGTTCTTGCGAATGAAATTATATATTCAATGAATTAAACTTTCGTAATCGTGAGCACCGAAGTGAACTTTTACTTTACCTGTAACAGACGACTAAATTAAATAACGTAATAGAATACAAAATGGACGAGTTTAATGATGCTAATTTTTATCAACAGGTAACAGCACATCCTTTTTTGCTATTTATTTTACGATAAAATATAAATTGTATTTTCTTTGTTAATAAGTTACAAATTTGATGTAGAATGAAAATAAAGTAATAGTCCAAGAACAAGATTATTTTTAGTTCATATTTTATTTGTAAGTTTAATTTATATCAGTTTGTTTCATTCTTTTTAAAGCAAAACATTGGACCAATAGATATGAGTCGATGATCTTTTTACTCAATCATTGATTTTGTTTTATATATATATATATATATAATTAATCAATTATGGTTAATAGAAATAATAAACAGAATGTTTTTATTTTCCCAATGGAGAGAGAAAAATTAAATGATATTTTTCAATATAAACTTTCATTTTTTTCTAATTAATATTTTATTTATTTAATCATCTTTATTAGTCTAAATTGAGCCAAATTAGACCTATGGCCTATATAATTTTGTAGTAAATACATTGGAGAATATTCAGTTCATAATTATTTTATAGTTATTCTTGCAATAAATGTTGTTATTATGATTATAGATTTGAATGCAGATCTTGACTATTTTTTTCTTAGCATTTTTGTAGTTTATAACATATATAATGAATAATTTAAAATTTTCAATAAACATTTAATTACAAATGTATATTTTATTTGATTTTTTTATATTATTGAGAAGATTGTGTTGATAAAAATCTTTTCAAAATTTTTATAGAAATTTTTCAATATATTTCATTATTTAATACCAATTTCAATTAATTTAGTTAATCATCAAGAATATTTATATACTATTTAAATGTACTAAGAATTACTATTACAATTTTATTCACGAAAGTATATTAAGTTTCTCTTCAATAGAAATGAAAATAACATTTATTATATAATTACATTTTCATTCATCTTACATATACTACTTATATTAAATATTATATTGTACATTTCTTTGTTAAGATTGATTTTGAATAAGATTTATTACATCGAGCCCCATTATGCTTACAAAAATATTTTATAAGAAACTATGTTTATATTTTATACGTATTATCAAATAACAATATACTAAATAACCACATGTAATTACTATTTTTTTAATTAAACCACATTATTTTTTTCAGTTATTGTGCCTCAGTCCAGGAGCGAGAGTTTCTTCTATACAGGAACTAAAGCAGATTCGATGTCTACAGAAATTCGACTCTGACTTGGTTTTTCAGAGAAAATATCAACCGTATTTCATGCCACCTGTAAGTACAACGTTTTTTTCCTAAATGGATATACAAATAGTAGATATGTTATACAGTACATATAAGAAAACTAATTTTTGTTAGTTATAGATAAAATTTGATCCTGAAGTACTTGAAAATTATTTAATGCCACAACATCGAATTTATTTTCTTTCCAAATTATATACAATTAATGTGAATTAAATACAGGAAAAACATAATAATTAAGAAATCCCACGTTAAGCAATTATTTTATTCAGTTTTTGATTGGCGTGGTGGTCCTTTTCTTACCAATAATATATTGCATTAAAGGTTTAGAGAAACAAAACGATTTTATAGAATAGAAAAACTTCAATAAAAACAAAATACAATAAACATTATTAAATAACTGAAATGTCAAAGTAGTAGACTTTTAAATAATTTTGCTGTTTTTATTTGCTTATTCTTTCAGAGGGATCATTTGAACTGTGATCCGACTTTCGAGCTGGAGGAGATGATCATCGAGACAAAACCTTTGCACAAGAAAAAGAAAAGATTGGCCAAACAGCGATCCGTCCGAGAAATCCATACGACGGTTAGAGTGAAAGATCTGAACAAATTCGTTATGTTCGCGACACGAAAATCGAATAAATAGAAAAACTTCCACCGCAAGAAAAGATTCGTGATTGCTAGCTAGAGATTTCAGTAATAAATCGGAAAATGAAAATCAATCAATTCCATTGCAAAACGACCGGTCGTCTCATAGAGACAGTGAGATCCATTCACATAATCATATACCTAATAAAATAGAAATTGAACGAATCAAAAAAGAAAATGAAATGTTTAAATGGAACGAAAAAAGTAATTTCTTTAAATTCGGTTTACCTATCAATTTCAACGGAAGAGTTTTGTTTTATAGTTTTCTTTAAATACCTCGCATTTTCCTATCGATGCAGTTAACAGAAAATAAATTGCTTAAGATTTTACTCTCTTCCTAACTGTTGATCGAACGTTATTTGTGTGTGCAGGAAGGAGATTCCCCGATGGAGCCCAAGTCTATGATTCCAGATTTCAAGATCTACAACAGGTACCAAGAGTTGGAGCGCAGAGAACGTGAGCGAAAGGAGCAGGATTGGGAGCGCGAACTGCAGCAGGCCATGAACCTCTCGAATCCTCTAGAAATTGGTCCGGAGGCCACAATTCCTACGTGTCAGAGCTGTCCGAAGCTTGACGAAGAAACGGAGCCGGAAACGACACCATCCACGCCGATTCCGAAGCTATCAAAACCTTCGGCCAGCTGCGATTCAGCTTCTGCACCAAAGAACAAATTGAGACACAGTCTCTTTAAGCACAAATCCTCCGGGGATAAGGTCGAAGAGATGAAGAAGAAAGATGGAGTCAACAATTTGCAAACTCGTATGCAGGGGTTGGATTTCATCGACAGGACACCTTCCCCGATGGACAGAGTTGAAGGAACCTAATTATTAACTTAAGACGAAACATCAATATATTTAAATATTATAAAAGAACATGTATACTTTATAGGACCAATACTTACTAATTATTATATATAATTGTATTATTTTTGCTAATAAAAGGCTGCACAAGAAACTGTAGATATAACTGAAGTTTTAATAAATCTATTTTTTGCGATTTTGATATTTAAACCACAGGACTTGTAGATAAAATAAAAATAAAAATGTGGATTCCTATCAAATTACTCATTGGATCAAATTTCTCTATAGTGAAAATTATAGCTAAATTTTATGTTTATAGATTGCTAAATAAAAAGAACTTATTTTTTAAAAGTAAAATTAAAAGGAATAAAATATTGGTTATAAAAGTGAACAAATGATTACAATTATTAATTACCTTAAGTATTCGTATATAAACATCCGCTTGGTTTGAGTCGTCTTCTATCGACTGGGGAGACACGGATTCGATTCCTGGTCGCACCTAACTCCGATCTAAAATACAACATAGGGTTTTGTGATTTTAACAGTCTTCAAGGGATCAGTTGTCAATGAGCAACTAAATAAGTGTCTACAATGATGGGCGATCTGCTGAATGTCGTTACATAGAGACACACAAAAAAACATCATACTTACTGTGTTTAATAAACAGTGAAAAGAAACGACAACATTTACATATTAAATGTACATTATGTAGCAAAGAAGTGCTTCTTATATATGCAATATATGCATTAATTTGGCCTTTTATAGACTCGATTTCGGTACTGAAGTAAATAATAATAACATAATTTTATATAATAGCCTAACATCCTTGCGTGATTCGGTAATTTTGATAATATCTCTTGTCTCTCATCAACCAGATTAATAATCTTGTAAAAAGCCAGCAGTCAAAATATTCATGATGTTAGAATAGGCCACTTATAGAATTCGGCAATACAGCTCCAGATTAATTTGTATTTGAAATATTTTTCCCTGTAATGCAATAAATATAGTTTATATATTACACAGATACATCCTTTGACATATTCTCTGCTAATAATTTCACTTGAGACAAAATACAGGTTTTTCATTTTATAAACTTCAAAGAAATATAGATTTGAAAATATGCATGGAGGACATGAAGAAACATGTTAATATGGTTGCATAGTATACATGGTTGATTAAATAGCAATTGTGTACAATACAACAAAACATTCAATAAATGGTTTAACAGTTGACAAATGACATATTAATATTGGATAGCGCCCACTGGCGGTTTTCCCTTAATTGCTAATTAGATGTTAAATCTCATTGGAATATTTAGTAAATTACATCGCTTCAGTCGGTTAGTTGTTAAGCTATTATCAAGAATATTGATAGCTAAATCATTTGGATATTTTTCTAGCCTATTTTGGCATCTGGTACTATAATATTACATAATGGCTTCTTCCATTATGTACCATGGAGCTCCTATGATACTTCTTAGGTTTTAGACTGGAATCTTTATATAA
Source organism: Nicrophorus orbicollis (assembly GCA_018845635.1). NCBI lineage: Eukaryota > Metazoa > Arthropoda > Insecta > Coleoptera > Silphidae > Nicrophorus > Nicrophorus orbicollis. The sequence goes on along the minus strand of JAFMTC010004106.1, from coordinate 46,093 downwards.
TAGCAATATTAGATTTGATAGTACTTACCCACCGCTGTATTCCATAGGTTTCTTTTGAAATTGGTGAGTGTACTCGTAGTAGCCAGAACAGATTCATGAACTTAATTTCAAGTTGTTTTTTTTTGTTTGGATGTGTTCTTTCCTGGTCAATCTTTTATCCAGATGTATACCCAGATTTCAGTTTATTAGCTGTCGATATAATTTTTCCTTTGATAGTCACTGATGGACAGTAGAAGGTAAAATGCACTAATTTTGATTCATTTGCCTTAACCCTCAATTTTTATTGTATCTGTTCTCCAATAAAGAAATATTTTCATTGAATGAATTGGTAGATTTAGGGGTTGTTTTTTCGCTAAAATTATATTGTATCAAGTCATACCAAGTCTTTCATATTTTTTTCTTATCATTTAATTTTAAATAGAACACAATTCATGAAAGAATCGGGTCTAATGGTAATTTATAATAGACAACTTTTTTTACAGAAAATAATATCAGGTATGAAAAAAGTAATATATAAATACTGCAAATCAATTTTCCTGCATTAATTACGAATCAACTGTAAAGTAACATTGGAAAGCTTCATTCTTAAGAAAGAATGGCGAATTCAACTGAAAATGTTTATATTTTTAAGATTTGTAATAAATAAACTAATTATCTAATTATAGACCCCATTGGATTATTTCATTCAAACATGGGATATAACAATATTTCAAGAAATTTACAGAACAATTTGAACTCAGATATCAATCAAAGATAACCAATGACTTACCTCACCGATTACAAAATTCTGACATACACATATATTGAACTAATATATGAAACAAATTTATAATATAATTTACATCACTATAAATAATTCATATTAGATTTTTAAATTCTTATTTAGATTATCCCTCTATAATGTCCCTTGATATATGCGACCCATCCTCGCATTCTCTAGCTGCTTCAGAGTCCTCCTATTTTTATGTACTTTCTTCTCGATCATCTTGATCGGTCTCACATTAAATATATTCAACCATAAATATAGCATCAACTCTTTCAGTACATTAGAATCCTTAATATGCTTATACACATCGTTCATGAACCAATATAGAAGTTATTCCAAGTAGTTTCGATCGTATCACGCTGAGCCTTCTTAACTACATCTTTAGCCGAAAATTTCGTTCAGAATCTTCGTACCCTTCATTAATTTATCAAAATCAGCATCCTCGTCGATCTCGCTAAAAAAATACGAATAATACCTCCCTTGCTCCTTATTCCTGTTATCAAAATCTGTGATCAGCGTATTTTTCTCTTGCTCCTTCATTTTCTTCAGCATACCATCTTCAATAAAACCCAATCCATGATGAATTATCTCCTGAAAGTCTTCATCTCTGACTTGAATAAACAAATAAGTCTAATAATAGAAAAAAGCAATGGTCAAACCGGGACTCTGCGGTTCTGTACAGATGGACTGGGCTGAGCTTCGGACAAAATGATGGTGTGTTAATATGTAAGGGAAGCTTTCGGGAGCCAGACTGACGGTAGAGCACAAAGTGTGTGAAGGAGATCGCTAAATATCAACCTTTGCTGATCTAACAAAAAGGCCAGATAAACATCACGGTTCTCCGAGACAATTAAAAGAGAAAAAGTGATGGGCAAAGATACTTTAAGCAAAACGAGATATGAAAAGAAATCTGCAGTGTCTATTGAGTTATTAAGACAAATATGTAGTTCACTGTCAATCCAATCAACTCTGTGTAAATGGACTGGAGTAAGATAGTACCCTATCCTTAGTCGAGTCAGAATATAGATGTCAACCTTCCGACTGAACTTGAGCTCATAGAACCAAGGTTTAGTTTTATAGCTCTCAAGCTGCTGTAATAATATTTACCCTTTTCAGACTACAGGAGATCATGGCAAGTATGCCAGCTGCTCATTTCTTCCAACTTTAAATATGGGAATGTATCTATGTAATGTATATTTACATCCAGTATCATTTGCCAATTCATCTGCAATCTCGTTACCTCTAATTCTCTTGTGAGAAGATAACCTGCAGAGTTCCTCTCCCCCAAAGCTCCCAACAACAAGTCCTGATCCGAATGGATAAAAAGTTAGTTTTTAAGGAATATTTACACTGACTTATCATACAGTGAATTGAATTTTAAGAACAAGTAAAAATTGTTGTACATCTGTATATTTAATCATTTCAACAATATTTCGTCGAAATTTCGCAGTAACATGATTAATGAGTATTCCTTCATATTTTGAGAATAATTTATATCTGAAATATTCATATAAATCAGTATCAGTATAAATCAGTATACTAATAATGATTAATTCTGCATTAAATATTTTTGGAAATTTTAATAATGTAAAGATAATAAATGCATGCATGGCTAGCGAACATATTAAGTTACTCGTTAGCTCCACCAGCTAAGACTAATCAAAGACTGACTTGATATTGCGTAAACATCTTATTTTGTACAAACTAATAGCAGTGGGAGCAGGGGATGGGTTTTCACTGTGGGTGGAAAGTCGGCCACTGATGTGTACATTTCTTATACTAATATTAGGTAGTAAAAAAATAGTCACAACAGGATACTAAAAGGTCTGTTGTCTTATTACTACAAGAATGGTCCACTAGATTAAGATAGCCTGTCTTTTTAGTGATTAGGGTATGGGATCTTCCTAAAAGGAAATGTAAGTCATTAAGGAAAACGTATTTACAATAACCAATACAATAATAAGCAATGATATAAACAATAACGGTTATACATAACAATTTGATGAAAATTAGAAATGCGAGTACATATGTATACAATATTCTTAAACAGACCAAACAATAAACAATTGCTTATTGATGTTTTTCAATTGTTTTTAGAACAATATAAAGTTATTTGCATTTACAACTGGAATATTATTCAAATTTATATTTAGTTTCTCTGTTGGAAAAACAGGATCCAAATAAGTTTCAATTTAGAAAACTTGATTAAATCATATAATTCAACGTATAATATAATAGGAATGTTTGTACTGTGCTCGTTTGAAATTGGTTTTCGTGCCCCAATCCTGATCAAGCAAGGAGAGCAAATACTCCGACAGAATCCAACGCGAGGGATGAAATACTTGTAAAACTAGTTGTTATGAGCCATTTGTTTTGCAAAGTTGCGATTATTTACGTAATAAATATTAAGTAATTTTGTATCTTAATTAAAATTATTTTTAATAAAAATCAAGCAACTATTGATAATCAAACTGTCTCGAGCCACAAGTTTTTTTTTAAGTAGTAGTTATATGCAAAACAAGATTGACCTAAAAGGAAATACAATAAATTAGGTATCAATAAAATACTAAAACAAATTTGTATTTTTATATATTTTTTTTGGAATTGCTTCTGAATAATTTAATTAAAATAATTGATCAACAGAAAATAAAATTATTTTGTAAATTAATTGAGATATCAAAGAAAGAAATGCATTTATCAAAAGTGAGTTTTAATTCCACATATTTTGCAACAAGCAGTTCCAAATATCGTACATTAGAAAGAGATGTATAAAAATGCAAAATAAAATAAAACCTAAAAGAATAAATATATGAATATATTTTTAATAAAATACAATATATTAAATGAATAAAAAATAGTAGTCTTTTTCTGTTTAAACTCGACACTCCTATCACTATTGTTATCTGTCAATTTCTTCTTTCCGTTATCTTCGTTTGCGTTTATATTTCGCACGTTACAATTTTGAAATTCAGTCTGATATATATCCAAACAGATTCCGCTGAGCTGCGGTGTACATTTTATGAATCAGCTTCAACTTCTTTGATTCATATTCGAATAAATTGTTTCGATTTGTCCATCCTTAATTAATTCCTGTACATCCTCAAATATATTACTCAAACTCATCTCTTTATACAATTTTATATTTTTATCCAACTTCTTTTCCCTATCTAAATGTTGGTCATCCAACTTCACTACAATATTAGCCGTATTCTTTTTTCTTCAAAACTTCAACTTTTTCTTTTTATATTCTCGGTGAATTACCATCACCCAATTTGCCCGTTGCTATGAGTTTAGAAACCTTTCGCAAGAGCTCAACTTTTAATATAAAATTATCGATAAATGCAAGATTTTTGTATGTTTCCATATTGTACTCAGCAAGAGCTCAAAGTTCCAAAATATTTTGGAAAGACTTTCCCGTATCAAGGGGGCTCCCAGATGAACTTTCCCCATTCTGGGAAACCGGGACTCTAGGGGTAAAGCCGATGGGGGTATAGGAATGGAAACATACTAGCAAGAAACTTATTAGTGGATAACTGCAAGGGTTAGAAAAAGTTAACGCACACTTAAACGGTAGAAGCCGCACTCTCCCTTTTCCTTTTAAATCCTATCTTCTAAAAACTACATCATGTCTAAAATTAAAATAAGAAATTCTATTGTCTCTCTGTTTCGTATATTAATAAGTGAGATGAAATTTCATTTTTAATTGTTTTGTAAAGATGATTATTAACTAATTGGTAGTTAAAGTTGGCAGATATTCATTGCTGTTCATCAATTTAATTAATTTACTATTTTATAATTTATTTATCGTTATCGTATCAGCATATCAGCTCCTCGTTCGCTGCCTGGGTTCTGTAAACCTCCGCAGAAATACCATAAATATTGTCGGTGGTGCTACTGCTCCTGCGGAATTGCGGGATTTGGCTATCGATGATACCATTCTTGCACCAGCGATCGAGACGTCTTTTAATCAACAGCCGTTAGGCACTCGAGCTGGGGCACCCTTCAGTCACGACGATAGCTTCTCTCCACTCCTCCAGAATCCTTTCAAAACTTACAATATCGTTAAACCATCTAACCAAGGTTTCCTTCATGTGGTTAGGTTGGATAACATGGGATACTCGGTCTGCTCCAACTGCTGTGTCTCTAGATGGTCTCAACACTAATTTCATTTCCTGCGTCGAGATGCGAGGTCGTGTGGTATATTATCGTCAGTCATGACATTGTCATTGACCAAATTAAAATATTTGTGATGGATAGGGGGTCAATGTTTACTGTAAATGGTCCCACATCGTTGGAAAAAAGAATAGAGTATCTTTACCTGGAAAATTCATATGAGTTGTAATAGCCTTTATGATTTGAAATACAAATTCCTTTTATGTCCAAAGAGAGTATTTGCAAAATTTTAGAGAGGATGCACAGCAATGCGTTACCTATTTTCAAAGATTTGCTAGTCTATGGCTGACAAGCTGGACTAGCTCTCTGAACTCAGATATAGAAGTCTCCTTAACAGGAAGAATTATCACCCACAATGCTGATATAGCAGCCCTAGAGGGCTCCAACCAACCTGCCTTACTACAAAATCACTCAAGGGAGGCAGATAGAAATAAACACACCATTAACAAAATCTACTCACCGCTTCTGGTAGCTGTCGGCGCCATACGGACGTGCTCCACCCTAATTAATAAACCCACCGATTAGACACCGCTAAGCAGACTATTGACATACCTTGGCGGACATGACTGTCAACCAACACTATTACACTCACTTACATGCAATTCAGAGAATATGTTTTGCGCCTTAATTTATACCTGTTTACCATTTTCGTAAGAATATAATATACTTTTAACTCGTGGACATGCGGAAACGTGGAAGTCTTCGTTCCCACTCACTATTCGTTCATAGAGACTATGGGGTACTTCCGGCATTAGAAGTTGGTAATCGATGTTTTATATATATATATCCAAGATTTTAGATAGTCCAATTATCTCAGAGTTCTTAACTGGCTCATAGATTGTTCATGTGTATTCCAAAAATCTAAAGAACACACATTTATTATTAGTTATTTGATTTAAAATACAATCAACGTGTCAAGAGTTCTCTACTGGCACCTTGTTTATAGATAATCATTTATTTATTATTATTGTTGATGATTATAACACAGTTACTGTGCAAGTGCTTAGTAATTATATCTTTTATGCTTACTTTCATATTGTAATAAACTCTGTTGTAGCTTATCATGCTTATTAAAATATCTTACAAATAACATTTCTATAACAAGTTCCTGTAATTTATTAATAAAATCATTTGTGTGCTCGCATTTATTGAAATTCAAATTTATATTATCTCATAAATATTCTTTTATCGCTATATAGGGATCAATTTTCTTTATTAGAGCATAAGGCAATATATAATAAGAAGCATTAAATAGAGCAATATTCATTATAAGACGAAAAGATAATTCCTCCCTTGAGTAAATATTGTTATTGCAGATAGAACATTTAATTTTTGTACAATAAATGGTTCTATTTTTTTTAATGCTTATAGAAAAATAGTAAAATATTATCTCTTCAATAGGTTCATTATTGATATATTTAATTTGCATTTGATTGGTCAATTTTATTATATTTGTACCTTCGGTTGTTTGATTTAATAATATATTTCACTATATAGCCACAAAAGTAAATTATAACTTTATTTACTACCAACGTTGTAAATCTACTAACAAATAAAGCACACGAAGGTTTAGTGTTTGGCCTTTGCATTTGTCGTAATTGATTAAATGAATTCTTTCGTAAAGATGTTCTCCCACTAGGGCAAGAAATGCCTCTTGAATTATAAAGATTTATAGATACAGCTACCGAATTACTAAATGCTGGCACATGGAAATATGTTGTCGTTCGAAAAGTGCAAGGTTAATTTGTCTTTTATATTTAGAAACTTATTGTTTACAGTCTTCAGCTCGACGAATTTCCTGTTGTCGTGATCGTAAAGATGTCCGCATTTTAATCTATTATAAAAGATAAACATGTGACTGTAGCATTTCGGGTTCTGCTCAATCATATAAATCCAAGTATCTAAAAATGTAATGAATTACTCATTGAAAACTAAGGAACAATTAAATGAAAATACTCACTTGGATTATACTCCTTCTTGACCATATCGTGATAACCTAATAAGTATTCGAAATTTACTCCTTTCCCCCCACAATATACACGATATCGTATCTGATACATGTTTCAACATCCTCACGACCGGGAATACAATTCTTCTGGTCCCAATACTTCCCGACACTATCGTATAACAAGAAAATCTTCTGCTTATGATTTTGAATACCCTATTTCTGTTGAATGTTTCACGCTTCCATTGAACAGGTACTTGTAAAATTGTATCCCAGTCAATTTGAGCAGATGACCTTTGGCTTCTCAAATCAATTTTCTTCGCTGTAAGAATTAGTAACTTAAAGCTGTGTGGTTCAATTTGGAACCACACATTTCGTTCGTTTTAAAAAGTCTATTGATTTTAATATTTAAGATACATAGTAATTTCTTACATTTATAGAAGCACCGTGTGAGAGCTTTTGCTCTTCCGCCGAAGGCACATTGATTATATTAGTTATACTGGAGGACCTTCAGGACGCGGCTTTGGTATTCCAGGGCTTCCAGCTGGTCCTTCTTGGTGATGGTACTGTGCACAGTGGTCTTTTTTTGAGGGCGGTCCTGGGGCGCCTTGACAAGACGGTTATTTTTAGCGGAGCTCCTAGGGACTCCGGCAGCTTCATGAATCGGACGCCTGGGGACTTGTCGGAGGCGACGAAGACTAGACGGCCGCGGATTTTCAGGGTCTCCTTGTCCCTGTTGAGATTCATCCGGTACTCGAAAGTACGGAGAATCTTTGTCAACGCTGGCTCAGGCTGTTTGGTGAAGGAAGGACACGCATCTGGGCCGGCTTCTGTGGTGGAGCTCTGCGGCTCTTGTGTCCGCGGTGATGTCACCACACATCTAAGCAGTTGCTTACATTTAATTCATATAACAGTCGATCCCCGATAATGGCACGATATTAAAATAAACTGTGTTGAGCCAATTAACCAACAGATGTTGCTGTTAATGCATTTTAATACGTCCACAACTTTGTTTCTACAGCAGCGTTGGTTTCTTCTACTGTTTTAAATTGAACATTTGTTGAAATATTTTGTTTTAGTATACTTCTGAATGATTTTCAGTCAGTCGCTTTATTGCATTGCTGTCTTTTGAACTTAGACTGACCTTGATTGGCGAATGATCAGATGACAGATCCAGGCATGTTTCTATTGCTATGTAATTTCTTGCAATTCCTTTTGTTAAACAAAATCGATCACTTCTAGAATTACCTTTAAAAAATTAAATTAATTTAAAAACATTCAAAATTAATTTAAAATGATAATAAATTTATGTAGATCTTTAGACCCATCAACATGATTTAATTTATCTTTAAATTGATTACGAACAATTTTAGCGTTAATTATTTTATCTAGAGAATTCTGATTAATCACGTTGAATATTTATTTGCAATAGAATTATTATAATTCTCCATGAGAAATTAAAAATTCTATTTTTACTCTCTTATAATAGTATAGATGATGAAGAAACGACTGAGCGTTGACAAATGTTCTCCTTGTTTTCCGCATGTAATTCCTCGGCTATACTAAACATGTATTGTTTCCTAGATACTGTGGCTCCGGTGCACTATTAATATAGTATTCACGCGTGCTGCTAAGTTTAATATATTGAAAAAAAAATTAAGAGGCCATCGGAAATTGCTTGCTATATTTGCCATCTGGTCCACTTCGAACTTCGTTTTATTATAATATGAAATAGATTCTGGTAGATGTTTGTGGCTTCTATTTATACACCTGTATATCTGGTGCTTAGAAGGATAACTTTTATGTTCAGCTTACTTTTATATACAGTAAGGATTACATTTTCTGATTTATATAAATCTGAGGAAAACAAAGTCATCTCATTTTTTTTTCTTTATGGGTTTTAGCAGTTCTCGTTTGTTTGATCGGACCTAGTTATTTTTCGATCACGCAATTTTTGAGCTATCGGGATGCTTGTAATGGAATGAACTGTTGTTATATTTCTGCCTCGATCTAAATATGGCTCGTATTGTCAATGTGACAAACTCACCTAACGATTGTGAGCTTCGGGTTTCATCTTTCCCAAAATAAGGGAAACTGTTCACAATATATTTTGATTCGACGTCAACTGCTACCAAAACTTGATGCCGTATTTATGAGGCTTATTCGGCATATATTGCGTAAACCTGCATCGAGTTTCGTTGGAAATAACTGTTCATCTACTGAGATGTTTTCATGTGGCTTATATCAAACCTGGCTTACTTATAAATTTCCTCCATACTTCGGATATCAACGAAAATGTATCTATTTGTAATCTTTAGAATCGTTAGCTTTTTTTATCGAAGTGTATGAATCTTAAAATTTCTGTAAATTGATATTGCTTTGCTCTCTTGTATTTCCTACTGGATGAATAACGTAACGAACAAAACAAAAATATAAAGATTATTTTTGAGATAAGCGTACCCATCATTTTGACGGATCCCGTAGAAAGAGGTATACTACATATACACAGGTTAAAGCAATAAAAAAGCCTAATACAGGGCAGAATGTTGCTCCCCAATAACCACCTAAGTACGTTCCAACACACATCAACACTGATACCAGCAACCACTGTCAAAGTACATGTTCTTTTTTTTACGGAGCTTCCATAAATGTAGCGGATTCAATGTAACTTACAAATTATAAACAATAAAGAAATTTTAAATCGAAAATCGAACCAGAATGTTGCAGATAGTATTGAGGCGGGCTCGAGTAGCGGAGGAGGAATGAGCCTCGCGCAACTAAACAAGAGGGAGAGGTCTGGAAATATTCACAAAGAAAAATATTAAACACAGTACAAAATCTAACAGCACAGTCAACGAAATTCAAACTATAAGAGTGTGGCGCTCATGTCCGCCCACACGTGCGAAACATATGTTCAGGATGTACTTCCTTATCGCAAACAGCGGCTTAAGTTTACGACCCCCAGATACGTATAAAAGAGACAAACTCGGAGGAACCAGCCTCTTTCGTCTCTCACCCGTCCAACAGTAAGGTTCTCGCTATCGTATTAATATTATAACTGTTCTGTTCCTTTGGCCATACACTGTACCATCTGTATAAACATTCGAATATATATCTTGTGTATCAGACGAATAATTCTCTCTGTATCTACATCATCTTCACCCCGTCAACGATTCTCCAAAGTGGTGACTCCGACGTGATAACATTCGACAACAAAATGGAGATCGCTGAAGAAGTCACGTGCCCCGCATTGATGCCATGGGATTTAGAAGCATGGTTTTTGTTGGTAGAATTCCATTTCGCAATGGCTAAGGTAGACGATGATTACTTTAAATTCATTCACACCATAAGGGCCTTGGACGACAAAGACTACCCACTAATATTTTACGCATTGGAAAATAACCCCGGAGACGGGAAATACGATGCGCTAAAAAAGGTCCTGATCGAGCGGACAACAAAATCACAACAAACGTAACAACTTCCACGAGACCAAACGACGAAATCTGCAGATGCCACCGCCGAACAGTCGACACGACCCCAGGCAACACCGCCAGTAACCACAAAAAGCGAAGAAGCGTCAACACTATCCGGGTTGTTAAAGATAGTGAAAGACTTGAAGATGAGAATGGACGCACGCGAGGCAAGACAGACCAAAGAGCAAACCAAAGTAAGGGGGCAACTGGAAGAACGAAACTTCCACCCTAGATCATCATCGCGACA
>JAFMTC010004106.1:0-22874 GCA_018845635.1 Nicrophorus orbicollis | reverse complement strand
GGTTCCTCCGAGTCTACTTGCAGCAGAGGGCAAATCAACTCCAGAATCCACCCCGGCACAGAAATCGAGGTGTAAACCGACGAAAAGGAAAAATGTATTTTATGTCAGTGGAATTTTTATATCTAAGTGTTATAGTTGTGAAAATGGCCGATTGTTTTAAATAAACGGAAAAGCAAACTAAAATATAATCTTTAGTAATAAACTTTTTGGTCAGAATAAAATAAAAATGGAGATTCATCAAAGTATTGAATTTTTCTTGCAAAAATTAGCATTAGAAAAAGTATTAAACCATCAATACGACGGAAATGTAGAAACAATTGAGCAGTTTATAGAAGATTGTGAGGATATTTTTGGAGACAAATCATTATTAAGTTTAGAAGAATAGCTTATATTAACAATTTGTTCAAGTTTAAAGCAAGAAGCAGAATTAGTAGTAAAAGGACAGAAATTTAAAACATGAAAAGAATTAAAGAGTGTATTATTAAGAAAATTTGGACCAGTGATCGATATAGCTCATTTGAGAATTAAGTTATATTTGTGCCATCAGCAAGATAAAGAATCAGTACAATCATATTTTTATAGAATAAATAAAATTGCAGAAAATATTAAGTATAGCATACATCATACTTTCAATTCAGATATTGCAGAAAGATGAATTATTAAAATTGAAATTATTAGAATATTTCAAATTAGGTCTTATACCTAAAATCAGGGATTTTATAACAGAAAAATGTTCGAAGATATAATTTCAATAGAAAAGAAGCAAACATAACAATTATGGCCCTTCTAGACGTAGAAAAAGCGTTTGGCGCGAAGGCGAATTCCAGCACCGTACCAACAATAAAATATTTTACTGCAGCAAATAGAGTCCTTCTTTAAAAATAATAAAATTAAGGTAAACGAGACAAAACCGGAAAATATTGTTTTTAAAAGAAAACGCAAGAACACTAAAATTTTTGAAAAAAATAAAATAAATGGGAAAGAAATAGCAGTCAAAACATCTGTCAAATATCTCGGAATAACACTTGACGAGGGATTGCGTTTTAAGGAACACATTAATAACTCACTAAACAAGGCAACAGGCGTCATGCGATATTTTTATTAAAAGTGTTGAAAATTCTAATTGACACAAATTTAAAACCAATAGGTTGTGAAATTTGTAAATCATAAATGTAACCTACTCTCACTTAAAACAAGGGTGAAAATGTATTTGATTAAGAATAATGTTTTGTTTAATTTGATTTGACATCCGCCTAACACGCGGAAGGTCACCGGTTCGATCCCGGGAGGAAACAATTTTAATGATATCAAATGATAAAAATAAAACAAAAATATGTCATAGAGAGAATTAGCATCGGCGCTGTGGCTTAGTTGCTCAAAGCGCCTGTATAGATCGGGAGTTTGAATCTCCCGGGTTTTACAATAACTTTATTATTCAATAATAGATGAGTCTTATCGAATACTTAGTTATTCGTTGGAGATTCTTCTGAGACTTAGTTATTCTTTGGATGTTCTACTGAGACTTATTCTAAATAAAACAAATGTATAAGCGCCAAGAGAGTGATAGGAAGATTCCCAATCGATGCACTTCTTCATATAAACAACTGTAAGGAATTCTGGCCGGTCGTATTGTAAACAAACCACCCAAGCCGAATTCCATGGGAACGCTTAATCATCAAATATAAACAAAGCCCTACTCCCAATCACAACTCCCTCCCCTAGATAAATAATAATTCTCGTAATTCTTCGTAAGTAGAATATGTATTTAGAATCAGTTTCAGTAGAATCCCCAATGAATAACTAAGTCTCAGAATCTCTAACGAATAACTTAGTCTCTGTAGAATCTCCAGCAAGTAACTTGGTCTTAGATAAAACTTATCTACAATTGAATTTATTTAATTCAACTACTAAGACTCCACAACGACAAAATTAGATATTATTCCACGGTGTCCTTAATGCCATCCCGGGACACATCAATATGTTAAACTAAATATTTGATTCATTAGACATTTATTGCAAACCAAAAACTAACTCAATGCAATAAAAATTACACAATTATAAAAGGAAAAATAAAATGCCATTGTTGCAAATGACTACTGACATATGTTATTCCACCTTAAACATGTTATTATCTTTTTATTCTTGGAAGAGAAATCATTACCCTATTAAACTCAGGCTTAAAGTCCTAAGGACGACGTAGAATATAAGTTTACATTTGCTCTATATTTTTTAATATAGTGTATGCTGTATGGTAATGTTGCATATACCTTAGACTATCATAGACTATAAAGATGCCATTAGTAATGTTTGTCACAATAAATTCAACTTGATTTTTCTTCTTCTCCTCTCCCTTTATCTGATTTAGTTAGCTAGAATTTGTACTATTTATTTATCCAGGTGGTATAATCGATTCAGGTTCCCAGCCACTCTAATCAAGATTTGTGTAATAGGTTCGGAAACAAGATAATTCAGAATGACAAAAATAATCTAGAATTGGATAATTCTATATTTAAATTAAATACAAAAATACAATCTAAGTAGGTGTAGGCGACTCATAGCTGAATGTCTTGAGTCGTCGTCCGCAAATTTTGGGGTCCCGGTTTCAAATATTCCAAACTTCCAAATATTTGCAGCCATCAAAATGAATTAGTTGTCAATGGTTCCGAACAAGTGTCTGCAACAACATGGTGATTTACTGAATGACCGATTTGAATAGATTGCAAATGTTGCAAAAAGATTAAAAAAAAGTAGTTGTATATTTGGTTGCATATAACTAACATATAACAAATATAATAACTATCATTATTTTATTGATACCTGAATATCTGCTGTCAGTTGCAGTTCTAATACTTTTAATAATTTCTGGTTTTGTTCAATGAAAGTAAAAGTATATACAAAGTAAGCTAGAATGAAACGATGTTCTTCGACAGCGTCACCTATCGTCCAAGAGTTGGACTAAGCGTAAGAGACGTTCCTGAGTGTCGTAGAACGTTACTGATCAGTAGGCACCCCGGCTAACCCCAGTAGAAAATGAAAAGAATGGGCAGAATCTTCGCTTGGCTCCGTCCCCTCCAGGTCCCTTTCCAATCCAACGAATCCAACCATCGACGCGATCTCCTCCCGCGCTTCGTCTTTCCAAACATAACCTGAGTGTGTGGCGCAAATCCTCGTGATCGTCCCGGTTAAATAAGCGGCAGTCACATCGTTTGCGGTTTGTTAGATTTTCGCGGATCTTGAAGGCAATAGTCAGTTCGAGATGGCGGCATGTACTCAAATGAACGGCGTGAACGGATCGCCCAGGAAGAAGGCTAGAATAAACACCAACGACAACAACAGAGTCACCGTTGTCCTGGGAGCACAATGGGGCGACGAGGGCAAGGGTAAAGTCGTCGACATGCTTGCAACCGAGGTCGACGTCGTCTGTAGATGTCAGGTAGGAAGGACACTATTCATCCAGACCGAAATCCCATTTCATTGATCCATCTATTCTCCCCCCAAAATCTAGATAAATCATCTGCAAACCCAATGCATACGTTGTTCTCGTGGATTTTGTTCGTTCGAGTTACGTAACGCATTATCGCTACCAATGAGAGATAAATATAAAAATACACAGAGGCGCATTTCATGCACTTCTTCATATAAACAACTGCAAATAATTCGGGAACACTAAGACTCCACAGCGATAACACCAGATATTATTCCAAGGTGTCTATAATTCCATCCCTGGGACACAAGTGCTACAAACTGTAATTTTCTGATTACCAACACCGCTATTCCAAAGAAAGAAACCAAAGAACTTGCAAAATTGGAAGGTAACGCACCAATTTGGCGTTCATAAACATCTATCTACGAGTTATAACGAGCCAATTTCATACATTTTCAAACTCGTCATATCCTAATATTATCACAAGTTTCCTTTATATCTATAAACGTGCTGACATTCGCTACAATATTGAAACATATTTGAAAATGCAACTCTGAGGTTATTAATAGCTAGCGACTAATGATTCATTAAAATGAGCTTACTCATTTACCCGTAAATATTGTCTACTTTTCAGCGTTTACCCCGGAATAATAACTTTTGGAAAATGTTTACAAAAATAAAACAGAATAATTGCGACCTTGCGCCAATGATATCAGTTCTATATATAAATATAACTTCTAATTTTTTAAATAATCGTTGTACAGTAAAAACGTTCTCATATTATGTGTTAATAAGTAATCTTTATATCTACATGTTAACTTTATATAAATCACATTAGCTACAATTACAAGATGCAGATTAATATACAAATAAATACCATTTATACACGCATATCTCGCTATACGGCCGCTCTTTATTCGCCATTTCGCTATAACGGTCTTCTTCAATTAAGGCACGTTTTCGATTTACCTAAAATGTTTCGGTCTAACGGATTAGCCCATACCACTTGATATGCAATGTACATAAGGTTACTAGCTGGGTTACTAGCTTCGAACAATTAGATACGCACCACATTGCGCGGTGTTCACTATAAATTTAACAATTCGAAAAATTCCATTTAAAATTTCTCTAATCAGCTGCAAACGCCGATCATACTATCAGATAATTATCAAATGTTCTTAGAGAAAGTATGTTATTTGTTTTTTCGTATATACGTTACTTTTTAACTTGTGGCACATCCAAATCTTACGCAACAATACTGTTTGTCATATTTTAGAAGAAAAATGTAAGTGTGTTTCACGGTCAAAATAAAGGACAACAAAACATTTAGTGCATAAAACGTGCACGTGCATTTATTTACATTTACTTTATTGAATGATGTTAAAGCATTTGCGTCAGCGGTTTTGAGCACCAAATGTTCGTTTCTATTTTCGTGTTATTTCATATTTCGTTACGTAAACAGACTAAACTTTGGCAAGAAACTATTGTACAAGAGCTATTCCTTGCTAAGTAACTTATATAAGTGCAAAGAATAAAGGAAATGAAGCAAAATATAAATACATACAGCAGTTTATATATTAACATCTAAATTTACAATAGTAGATTTTAAATAAAAAGGTGAATGATGACTAGATGTATGAGTTAAAATACACCATTGAATCGAAAGTTACGTGGGAGATAGTATTGTTAAATTGGCGTATATATGCAACTTTACTTACTTAAGTGAATGTTATCAATCGATACACAATGTTAAAACTAATGATACTAATAACTTTTATTGGTATAGCAGAACAGACTCATCGACGATTCTAAATAAAGATCTGGAAATAAATCTGTTATCAATTGTCTTGCGTCGCGTTATCAATTTGAATAAAATTAAACTTATAAAAATTACTACAGATATTTTCAACTTAAAAGTGGACTATATTAATAGGTTAGAAATGCCTAATTGATGGCAATCCATGCCATTTCCTACCAATTACTTATTGAATTCTTTATTATTAATTATTTTAATTGTAACAGTGAACAAAATAATACAACATTCATATAATTATAAGAAAAAGAAAACATAATTATTTTCATTGCTGCAAAAGGCTTTAGACCAGGGATGAGCAACACGCCACTTGCCACCGTTAAACATCTTTATGCGGCCCGCCATGCATTTCTAAAATTGAATTTATTTTATCGACTTTCTAATAAAATGGTAGTACATACTAAACCGAAACAATTTTTTGAGACGTGTTTTGAGACTGTTCTGAAGTACTTATGTTTGCGAACAATTATTTTCAACCATGAAATAAATCAAAAATGACCACCGATTAAGACTGAGTGATGCACGATTAGAAAGCTGCGTACGCGTAGCTATCTAATCAATTCCGGCTGATCAGCTTGTATTGAACAAAACAGTGCCAAATTACATATTTCAAGAAAATTAGTTTTTCTGTTCTTTTCCTGTTTGTTTATATTTTGCATTAACATTTGTATATGAAATGTTTACTAAAATAAATAAATAAACTTTAATAAATTATTAATAAGTGTTACTTTATGTGCGACCCGCCAAAAAATTTAAATTGGCCCGTTGATAAAAAAGGTTGCTCACTCCTGCTATAGACCATAGATCTTTTTGCCCTTTTTGATTTCGTTAAAATCGAGCTAATTTTGCAATTCCAATAGTCTGAGTGTCGTAATGTAATCGTTAAACAAAATAAGCGCAACGATATGATAGAAATGATTTAGAAATATATGAAAACATGACAGTGGAACCGATTGTTGTTTGAGCAGTTCGTAATGTTGTGTCGCCTCGAGCGCAACTGAAAATATGTTGAGGCGATGTGTGAAAGATCTTGTGAATTTCCGCAAAGCCTGCCCGGTAACAAACTATACTATAAATTATTTTCAGTCTCGTGAGAGTTTTCGCGTCGGTTTAACCGCATACACGCGTTCCATGTCATCACTTTTAAATATTTTTTACTTATAATTTCCCACCCGAATCCCATCGATAAGCGCAAAGATGGGAGGAAACTACCATTTATCACGATTGGAACTTGTATGCACAGATATCGTAGATTTGATATCTAGTACGAGATATTTATTTCCGTTAGTAGCATTAATTTTATTGTTTATTCAAAATTTATTTTTCGTGGAACTTCAATGAAAAATAAGTAGTCTATTAAACTTTCGCAAATTGCGCTCATAATCAATAATTAAGTTTGCTGACCTTTTACAAAAGTTGCACATATATTCCTAGTGCGTACACATAAAATTTGCTTATGCTTTAATTTATATTTTTTTTTACAGGGTGGAAACAATGCAGGCCATACGGTGGTGGTGGAAGGTGCCGAGTTCGACTTTCATTTGTTACCGAGCGGCATCATCAACTCGAAATGCAAATCCGTGATCGGTAAGATATTGTTATGTCCCAGGATGGTTTTAAGAATACAGTGGAAGATTTCTTTATTGTTGTTGGATGTGGTGCCTTATTGGGAATTTTGAGTAAATTCGATTGGTTTAATAATAACTTTATTCTCAATTGGTAAAGTGGTACTCTTCTAAGATTAAGTTCTTCTTTGGATCCCCAACTAAGACTATTGTTTATTTCTCGGATCCCTAATTAAGACTGTTCTTTATTCTTCGGGTTCCCAATTAAGCCTAAATCTAAATTCGTATTACAAATATAAGATCAACTATGTCAATGGATAGTGGGAGTTGTGATTTGGCGAGGAGGCTATAAACTGCTAATTATGCATTTCTGTGGGAACGGTTCGTTGACCGGAGTCGGTCCGTGCTGCAATTCATCTACTCTGCATCTTCTGGTTATAAGTCTTATCTGCAGGTGCCTATGCGAAATGGGTATCGTATTTGAATATCCGGTACAGTTAAAATATAATTATAATAATAATGGTTGGACACAACAATATGGTTCCAAATGATCCGACTGGTTTTAATCAGCAAGTAAATGCAATAATCCATATTACGTAGTAGTTAGGTCATAGTGTAGTTCGGTGTCGCAGCCCCTATTAACATGATAACACAAAACTGATTCACTAATCAAATGATTTGAGCTTGTTTTATGACCGTCTACAATTCACTGCAAACACAATAGTAACTAAACACGTTGGTTTGAGAACCTTACAAACCTATAAAGAATAGAGATGAATATATGATACCATCAACATTTGGATTTACAAAAACGGTTTAATCACATTTTCATCTGTTTTTCTTAAAAAATCTTTACAATATAAATATATTATCATTATTTAATTTATTTTAGCGCAATTTGGACCAATAATTATGTTTAAATAATCATTTTAGTTGCCACAAAATGCGATCAAAATGCAACCTTATTCTTTCCATAGTATTTCTTAAAATGTATAAGTTAGATATACAAAGATGAAGTTTTTTTTTAATGCAAGAGTAAAACAGGATGTGATGCTGTTCTGAAGCCAAACAAATTGCTAAAATGAAATTACGTTCACCAATCATTGTATTGTTATTTCGATGTACATACTTATTATTTATCAGTACAGTATGACGCAAATATTTCATTTTCAATACACAAATATATTATGCCGAGTACTAATTTCAACGAATAACTGAAGTAATTAATAAATTCAATTTATTTTCTACGTTTTTTTTGATGAACACGACACTAAAAGTGAAACTACGATTATATTGTAAGTTGTTATTAAAATCTTCTATTTTCATTAGATATTGTTCTCACAAAAATATTCGCAAAGAAGATGAAATCACTATTTTTTAAGTACACTTTATGCATACGAGCAACAAAACGATCTGGAAAATTTAGTAACAAAGTAACAAAGATATAGCCAATAAAATATTGACGAAAACTTGTAAATTTGCAGAATATTTATGAACTTTCACAGTGATTATTCATCAAAACAATCAAATTTGGTTTCGGAGACATCAATTGATTGTACGAAACTTAGATTGAATCGAAAAGACCTAATGTATTTGCTTAATACAATTTAATAACGTTTATACATAACAAATTATCTAATCAAATGGAGAGGAACCAAAAGAGAAACGGAGATAGTATAAGAATATTATCCAATATTTTTACATAATACAGACGCAATCTTTATGTATCGTCTTCATCTGTAAATTAAGCACGCCACGATTTATCACTTGTTTTTCTTTCACTTAGTTTCTATTTGTTTACTTTTATTATATTTTCGATTTTTTTTCGCACTTAAATTTGGCGGGTCACCAAGTTTCTCTTTTATTCTATCCGCGAAATTTTCTACAATCTCCTGCGTGTATTTGTATGTGTGTGTATGCGTTTGTTCGTGCACATGTGTGTATGTCATTTGTTTGGCAACACGAGCTTACAAATATCGACGTATTTTAAGTCAAATTCGTGCCGTTGTCACGATACATCAGGTCTATAGGTCAATGCTAAAATGCCGAAGTTGAACGAGTCCAACGGTTTCATTATGTGCGATCAATACTCTTCATTTTACACATCCGAACAGGCATATAGTACAGATGCAGAAGACCTGAATAATGCTAGTCTATTATACTCCAATTTGCGCATATGCAGAACTGCAATTGTTTCTGGAAACAATATGATTGTCTGTTATTGACAGGATTAATAGCATATTATCTGATCATACCCCTGTAATCATTGAAAATATTCTTAATTAAAGAATTAATATAAATATGATTATTAATATAGAGATTTTGGATAACTTAAATATATTAAATGCTAAACTAATTAGTTGTTAATTATTGAAAGTGCTAATTAATGCTTATATATTGTATGCAATTCTTGGAAAACTAGATAGTTACTCATCAAAATTAAATTAATTATCCACTGAAAAATAGCCATACAAAATAATGAGTCAATTAATTATCCAAATGTATTATGCGTATAATATAAGCTTTTCAATTATACTTTTTTTTATTGTATTGGTGCATATTTATCTGGCGTTTTTTAAACAATACTTTTCATGAAAAAGGAAACCTTATTCCGGAGCGTATTTATTATTTTTTAAACAAAAAAAAAACCGCCGGATAATTATGAACAAAACCAATATTTGAATCTAATAAGAAAATTTAGATGCAATAAAATTTTAAAATTGAAAATAATGACGTAATATTGATCAGTGCATACCAGGGTATAGTCACGCAAATGTGTGCGAATGTGGTTGCATATTATTCAACTTATAGTTTAGAAGTAGATTATATAATACACAGGAACAAATAATAACATATATTACAAAATTATAAATAAATACAGAATTACAGAAATCTATATTATCATCACAATTCTTCTTCTCCAGAAAGCATGTGTTAGAGAAACGCTGCCAACTGAACTGAAAAATGCCCTATTCAGTAACGGTAGCCTGGTTCATACCACTATTTTCAGATATATGGTATGGGCCTTAAGCTAATGGGTGTAGATAACAAAAATTCGAATGGTTAATGATAATTTATTGATTGATAATCATGATAATATAACGATAAGTTATAAATGACAGTGTTATATATCAATATAATAATTGCTATTATTAATGATTGTTTGGTTTGTTATAGGTAATGGGGTTGTTATACATTTACCTGGACTGTTCGAGGAGTTGGCGAAGAACGAGGAGAAGGGTCTGAGCAATTGGCAGAATCGCTTGATAATCAGCGATCGGGCGCATCTAGTGTTCGATTTCCATCAGCAGGTCGATGGGATGCAGGAAGCACAGAAGGGCCAGGAGTTGGGCACCACAAAGAAGGGAATCGGCCCAACGTACTCGTCGAAGGCCATCAGAAATGGCATCAGGATAGGCGAACTTCTCGCAGACTTCGACTGCTTCAAAGAAAAGTAATTGCATCCAGTCTAACCGGATTTGCGTTAACGTTCTTCTTTTGCGTACAGGTTCATCGTCTTAACGAAAATGTACAAAAAGATGTTCCCTACACTGGAGGTAGATATAGACGCCGAACTGGAACGTTACAAGAAGTACGCCGACCAGGTCAGGCCTTACGTTAAGGAAACCGTGTCATACCTCGACAGGTGCTTGAAGGAAAACATGAAGATCCTGGTTGAGGGCGCGAATGCCGCTATGCTCGATATCGATTTCGGTAAGTGAAGAGTGCCTTTAGATAGTACGAGATAATTGAGTTTTTGTTTAATGTTTACAGGTACGTATCCATACGTCACGTCATCGAATTGCAGCATCGGCGGAGTCTGCACAGGTCTTGGATTGCCACCAAACAGGATTGGCGAAGTCATTGGCGTTGTAAAAGCTTACACGACCAGAGTAGGGGCCGGACCATTCCCGACCGAGCTTAACGACGAGATCGGCAGTTTGTTGCAGGAGAAGGGCCACGAGATCGGCGTGACGACTAAGAGGAAACGCCGCTGCGGTTGGCTCGATCTGTTCCTCCTCAAGTATACTAACATGATCAACGGATACACCGGTATCTGCATCACGAAGCTGGACATTCTGGACACTCTTCCAGAAATCAAACTCGCCATCGGCTACATAATCGACGGAAAGAAGATCGACTATTTCCCATCGAATATCAAGGACTTGGGAAACGTCGAGGTCGACTACGTCACCGTACCCGGCTGGGAGACGTGCACCGAGAACGTGAGGGAATTCGCGGATCTCCCCGAGAATGCCAAGAAATATGTGGAAAAGATCGAAGAAGTCCTGGATGTTCCCGGTTAGTACATAGACCACCCAATTAACACTATACAAATTATGACGATGCAATACTTTACCAAATATTTTTTATACCATGTTCTATTTTTACAGTTAAATGGATCGGTGTTGGCAAAGGGCGAGAATCTATAATAACAATCCACTAAGTCGGTTGACATCATCGAGCTCTACATTAATTAAATAAATATAATTTGTTTCCTTTATTCCTAAATAAGAAATAAATTATTAATATGTTTTTAAAACAAAAATTAAATGTCAAATTGTCGATAGCTGCAGCAGCGATTGTGATTATTTCTATTTTGTTATATTTGTATATGTAACAGGTAACAAGATACACACCGTTTTATTTCTACGTTGAGTATTATATGTTTTTTTTTGTTACATTTAGTTGTATAATTGACGTAAGAGGAGGAGGTGGAAAAGCAAGGAGAAAATAAAAATATGATACATATACAAAGAAAAATCTTGTAAATGTTGAAGAAAAAAGGTTTTTTAAGAAAGAGGAATTAGTATACCAAATGCTGTTCAAAGTTCCATTTGTGCCTTTATTATTAATATTATAATAATTCCTATTCATAAATACACGTTTTAAGCACAGGTTAAAAGCGCCATCTGCACAAGTTAATTGTTTCTAACATTACTGAAAATTATGTAATTCGTCAAGTATTTTACTTATTTTTACAGTTTCTATTGCTTGTAGTTTATAGCGAGGAAAAATTTCAATATTTTAGGAAATGATCGAATTGTCGATGTGTACTTATGAAATATTTGTTTATATTTAATTATAATTTCCGTGGCATTCGGGCTGATTCATTTCTACGAGGAAACAGTATGAACGTCGTTATTATGCTTTCAATGTTTTTTTTCTTTTCATATCTTCAATACAAAAAGAATTGATTAATACAGAAGTACAATAAATAGTATACTTAAATAGACTCCGTATTTTATTTATTGCAAAAGTTGAAAATTTGCCCCAAATATTGCGTTTCTAGTTTGTAATGACAATAGTGCATTAATTAAATTGGTGCGAATATTGTGACGATAAAATGCGCGATTAGCTTCAACTTACTCGGTCCTCTTTTTGTGCGGTTTTGAAGTTATGCGGTTTTCATTTTAAGAACCATTTTTTTAAAATAACAATTTTAGGCCATTTTGGCACGTTAAAATTAGGAGAATTTTGTCTATTTTGGACTGTTTAAATCATGTTTCACTTCCTATCTTTCAAATAAGACCACAAACTTTAAATTCTTGTTGGAAAGCAATTTGGCCCGAATGTGTTACAGTCAAAGAAACTAACCAAAAGTCGACAGTTTTAGCTGAAATAATTTCTTTAGCACATGAAATTGGTGGGGAAGGTTTTGAAACATATACCCAAAACAATTTAGACGAATTACTTGAGGATAATGATATCATTGGTATAACTCTTGATACCATTGAAGAACAATAAAACGAACATGAATCGGAAGAAGATGAAACTCCAGTCACACTCATTGCAAGTGTCATTCGAAAAGGTCTTCAACTTTCAAATAAATTGGCAAACCATTTCATCAAAAAAGATGATAATTCTGAACGAGCATTTAAGTTTCAACGCGAGCTTCAGAATTGCATTTCTGGATATCAGGAATTGTACAAAAAATAGCAAAGCCATCGCAAAGTTTAATCACTGATTATATTGTCAAAGGGAAAAAATCAACATGCGAAGTTCAGACTAATTTTACTTCTGAAGAATCATTATCTTCAGGAGATTGATCTGATATGCTAACTATGCGTTTATGCGTTTTCCTGTGGAACGTATCTTACGCATAAAAAGAGAACCAAGTGTACGTACAAACCGTATAATAAATAACTTCATTTCATGAAACTCAGCAATTTCCAAATAGATCTTAATGATAATAATGACCGATATTGAGTCAATCTTATTCTCGACATTCGTTATCCTAATTGTACCGAATTCCCGACTCGGAAATTCAATACAGTCGGGATAACGGATTTCGGGAATTCGAGCGTCAGGAATATGAGTTTTGGGCAATCGTTATTGAGTGTAAAATACAGTGGAATCTCGCTTAACGTGTAAAATTTTCGGATTTTGACTCGTACAGTGAAACAATTTTTCCCATATAAACTAATGTATAGTTTGTTTATGCATTCTTTACAGAAAATGAACATAACAAATGTTAAAAAAGTGTTGGCACAGTACTATTTTATTTTGCTTTCAACATTTCCTATAACATCTCTGTTTTCTGCGCTATGCCTCTGTTTAATCTTGCTCCTTCCAACAGATGATATTCATAATGCATCCAGCTATGATATTCCAGCCCTCTTTGCTTTCCAGTTTCCCTGATTTCAGCGTCTCTTCCAGCTGAGCCACAGCCTCGTGTTTCAATGCTGTTCACCAATGCCTTCTAAAGATGGTGTGCTCTGGGTCGTTCTTCTCGCAGAAAGTGTTAGCACTTCGGGTCGCTCTGTTTCGCGATAAAGTGGAGATACTTTGTTATGTTGAAGTGTTATGTTGAAGATTACTTCGCCGTGCCTTTTTCCTGTCCATTTGGCCACATCTGGTACCAATCTTCACGTCCATGTTCCCTTCATTGACGCATACCCCCGTTCCTGCATCTTGTAATTGTTTTCTTTCGTGCACTATCCTTACTGATTCCATTATTTCTGTCCTTCTACAGCTCCGCCATTTCCTTAACCAGCAGTTCATTAGGTGGAATTCCTGTAATTACCTGGACTGCTTCTCTCGATATTGTACAGTAAGCGCTACACACTCGGTCATTTCATATCCCAGTTCTATCAAAATGATGATATTCAAATATATAATTAAATTATACAGTACAATTGGCTTTATATTATACATGCATTAGTAATTTATTAATTTATTTTTCAATACAAAAATATGATCAATTCTATATAAGCAATGTCAATTAAAACAAATAAGAATTGATATTTTAAAAATACATGAAAATAGTTCCACTTAAGTTTGAAATAGAAATATTCACTAAAATAATATTTCTTATACCCAAAAAAAGTCGACTTTATCTTTAAAATAACGCAAAGTATTAAAAAAATAAAAAAAATACATGCCAGTTCAAGATTCCGTACAGTACGGTTGTTTCCAGAGCGCTGCGTGTTTTTCGACTGTATTAATCGTTAGTATTCATTATTTCCACCTCTACTTTTCTACTGTTGTATGGTGTGAACTGTTATGTAACGGTGTACGCCTTAAGTTATAAAGCCAATGGTGGAAATCTCTGACAATACTTCTGTTATTCCGAAACCGAAACCAAAAAGATGTACCTGGTAAAAACAAAAAATATCAAACTGATGGTGCTATTGTGCACTCTGATACGGAGACTTAAGAAAGCTGGAAATATAGAATTGAAAGCAACGCAGTTGAAAGGGATTTCGGCTACGAGACGATACGATAATATTTTTGCACTTAGTTCAAATAAGATAACAAAAAGAACGTAACTGAGCGATTTGTCATCAAAGAATTCAGTCAACGGTTTGGACTCCTTAATGGAGATCAAATCCAGTTGTATACTAAAATCTAACAACCCCAAGACCTTTGTCGGTGCTGACTGATTTATAGGGTCGTGCACTCATAACTGGCTTCGCCAAAAGTACTCCACCGAAACCTCACAAAGCAACGATTCAAAACACGTTTTCCTGCGTGTTAACTAGAGTTGATCTAGATATCATTGATACAGACACAAATACATACACAGGTTTTGTAAGAAAATCACATCAAGTGCACATTTTAATGTTTCCATTTGAAACCATGATTGTTTTGTCATCTGCGAACGTTACTATTTATGTATTAACTGTTGTTGGATTAGTTTGGTTTTCACTTGCTCCAATTGATAAAAAAACTTTCTGTCCTATAGGTATAATTTCAAAACTTCGTAGAAATTATGTAGAAGGTTCATTTTTGCCTTGTAAAGTAGACCAGTATACCATACTTTATCGAAAGCCTACGATACATTAATAAATACGGCTTAATATTCTTTCTTCTAGATCTTGGCTGTCAACTTTCCATTGCGATGGGAATTGAGCTGTCCAGGTGCTCAGAAGATTGCAGATTAATGTTAGGATTAAACTTTTCTCTTCAAAGTCGATCCTCTTATAATACGTTATATAAATTTAGCATCGTTCTCGCAGATATTGAGAGATGTATACTTATTGCGTTACCCATGTAGATTTAAAACTGTCATGATTCTGTTTTTTGTTATTTTACTTATTAGAATAACGAACATTTCGTTCTTTTCACCAACTTTTTTTATTGTATTGAAAATGTTTCATAATATGAAAAATAAAAACAATATTGCATACATAAAGAATTTTAATTTCATTATATATTAATAATAATAAAAGAAATCTAGTTGTTTTGCACAACATGATTTAAATTGTCACTGCATAATGCAGCATGGCAATTAGCTCATTGATAAAGACAATGTAACTATTCAAAAGAATCACGTCGAGACAATAAATAATCTTTTATCAGATGGTGTATTTCTGATAAAATTGCATAGTGTGAAACTTGCTGAGAAGTTGATCACCGCCATCAACTTCACCCATGTTTTTATTGTAGTCTAAAACAACTGTTTTTTATATTTTTCCACATTATTGAGGAAATATTTTTACTTTGTGGTATCGTTGCTTCACCTCGTTTTAATTTTTTACTACTTTCTAATATTTTATGCATATTTTCTATTTGTTCTCACCATACCACAAACATTTGTTTTTAATCAATTTCCAATATGCATGGGTATAAAATGCGGATGATAAGTGCCTAAGTGAAATCTTTATTGATCTTTATTCTTGTTAAAAATTTGTATCAAATTGACCATATTCACTTCTCGTTGTTTCCAATATGCTTAAGTTATTCCATCCCTAATTCTCTGCATTTGCACTTCAACAATTTTGTACTTGGAGATTGTGTTAAGAAAATATAATAATATATATATTAACCAGAAAAACAATTTACAACAAGAAGAAAGAAAGAAAAGTAAGGCCAAAAAGAACCGAATCAGTTTATCCCAAAAGAGGTCTTCCTCCGGTCCTGTCAATTTTAGGAGATACACGTTTCCGTCTAGCCAAATAAATAAACAAAACGAATGCACACATTCTGGACCCCCTGGATACAACAAGAATCCAACCGCCTCAGGCAAGAACCATAAACAATATCACCATTATTAAAAACAGATTTCACTAGAGACTCACAAAGTATAGCCCTCACTTCGCTACTCAAGATAGCCCTATTCATATAAAGCAACCTGTGGCCAGAAAAAGCCCTCTTGATCAGTAGCGACGTATTCCTAAACATCAAATCAGGAACCAGGACAAAACCAAGATTCCTGAGTTTATAAGAGAAGACAACCGTTTCCTCTTCCAAATAGATATTCTGTCTCTCCATAATCAAACACTGCTAGGACTGAAAACCATTGAAGCAGTTTTTGTGGACTTACGCTTCAAGCAGTGAGATGTACAAAATACGCCTACTGCACGTAAATACTCATTTATCCTGCGTTTCATTCGCATAAAAATGCGATATGCAATGTAACAAGCAATTTGCGACACATAGATATTGTAAAGCAGAGGGACAAGATTCGACCCCTGTGGCACACCAGACACGATATTAACAATCTGGGACCTCCCTTTCAGAAACGAGGACATCAATGCGTACTTAGAGGCACCCAAACCCACAAAACTCAAAATTGTTAGAAGTAAGTTATGATTGATACTATCAAAAGGCTTAATGAAGTCCAATGTTATGAGAACAGTCACCAACCCCATGTCCGTCGCCTTAAAATTTCATCCACAATATTCGCAATCGCAGTCGAATTGCTACAACCAGCATGAAATCCCGATTAACATGTGGGAATTATATTAAATTTATCCAAGTGCTCACGCAATTGGGAAGTAAGAATTTTTTCAAGGACCTTTGATGAAGATTCCGATAGGTCTGAGGTCTTCCACACACAATGGAGGATACTTCATGGGGACAGGAATCTGGAAAGACCAAACACTCAATAGAGCGAATTGATGATATGACTAATGTACTCAACCAAAGGAGATGGGAATATCCCAAGATCCCCAAGCCAACACCATCCACTCCCATCCACTCGAATCACTCACCAATTCAAAAACCAAATCCACGTCGAAGTCATTCATTCAATTCGTATTCTAGAAATCAAGTGTTTCGTTGCCAGGGGAAGTAGAGAAAAAATAAACCTCAAACTGTGAACATATCTTATCAGGATTAGCCAAGTGGTTGGGAATACTTTCACTACGCGACCTACATATATTAATATTTTTACTTCCTTCCACATCCACGTAAGCACGTTGCTTTGATTTAACTGCTCTGGTTGATATATTCTTCATATTCCTATAGAACGCATGGCTACCCTCAAATTAATTTTCGTTATGCATCCACGGGGCGTGCTTTCCACCAACACGAACTGATCGATGAGGAGCATGGAGATCTAGACTCCTAAAACAGAAGCATTAAAGAACGATACTTATCTCAGATTCATCTCAGTAAATCTTATAACTTTTAGCTGCTCTCAGAAATACATCAGTCTATTAGGATTTGATTGTGGTCTGAGTACTTTACTTCTTTAATAGTAATTTCTTCTTTATTTTGCATGAATTTGTGGAAATATCGCCAATTAATTATGTACTGATTATGATTCAAATTTCATGTTGTGAAGTGAGTCATAACTATTTTATTTACAATAATGTAATTTTATTCTTTTATTATAAAAGTGTA
The DNA here is from genome assembly GCA_018845635.1 of Nicrophorus orbicollis. Classification (NCBI taxonomy): domain Eukaryota; kingdom Metazoa; phylum Arthropoda; class Insecta; order Coleoptera; family Silphidae; genus Nicrophorus; species Nicrophorus orbicollis. The sequence continues at coordinate 4,999 of JAFMTC010004106.1, read as the reverse complement.
TCTGTGTATTCTCGTATGATTTTGTTATTTTGAATTAATATTACTTAATTGTAATACTATATTACAATTGATTGATAAATTAACGGCAGAATGAAAGGAAAGAACGAAAAATTTGCACTCATACATCTATACCCATCATTTGACTGGTTTAGGCATTCCGCTTCAGCACTTCATTTACAAATTGTAATAATTTGTTAAAAACATTGATGGAATTACATTTTATTAGAATGAATCTATGATTTTTTTTTATTAAAACATACATAAAAGTCAGTAGAAAATCGTCGTCATATTCCATTTCTTCACCAAAACATTCTTCATAACCATGTTCAGGCTAATAAATTATTTTGCCAAAGCAAATACCTTTCTTTCAAATCATCTGCAACACAATTTGAATAAAAATAGATTAATATACATTTTCTTCTGGATTATTCTTTTATTCGACTTAAATGAAGTGGAAATCACGGTGCATTTATGTGTCATTATTTCGAGTCTAACAAAACTAGTTTCGAGTGCATTTGAATAGTTACAGCTCATGATATTGTCGCATTCGACAATTCTAAAGTGTGGTTTTAAATTGGCGATGAATTTTACTATGTAGGTGTGCTTTGCAGATTTCACTGGAGCAATAAATGAAAGAGAAAAGGAAATTATTAATAAAGAGTTCAACAAAAATGTAACGTTATGGGCAAGTACCCATTTTTTTTCGTGAAGTAAAGAAAAATGTGTATTATAAGAAAACGAAGAGTTATCGAAGATGTGACTTGCACAAAATCAAAACTTTAAATAACTTATACTATAAAATCCCTCTTTTTAAACTCAAATGCAATGCGTTTTGCGCGTTGACCTTCCTAAGTTCAAGGAAATATTCAAATTCAAGAAAACAAGCTTTGAATATTTTATACAATTTCACAATATCATTTTGTTGCTAAATTTGTTTAATAATTAGAAGTTAATTGAGATAATTATTTTCTAATATTCTATTTTTTTATAGTTACAGGATTATTCCAATTGGTGCGAAAATCAAAGATTTTTACTGAAATTTAAAATTACTGTGTTATAAATTCATATTCAGTATATGAAAAGTAAAAGAAAAAGGTGGCAAAACGAACATTGAAAGTTTACACATATTTTTTTAACACTTATTTTTCATATGAAAAGTGTATTAAAACTAGGATCGTTCTACCTATTCAAATAAATATTCAAACTAATCTATTTCTTGCTAATTTTTTTAAAATAGCAATACTAGAAACTAATTCAGATAATTCAATAGATTCTTCGCAAGTTTTGGTCTAAAAATAGTGTAAGTAAATAATACTTTTGTTTAGATACCCTGAATTTAAATAATCTTTGATTAGTAAACTATTTTCGATGAAAATAATATGAAAATAGTGGATATGTTTCGATAAATTCAATTACAAATTCGAGATAATAGATATTTTTTACATTCTAAACTATACAAAAGCAAAACTGTCAGCACGTTCTAATTACTGCAAAGGGTTGTGTATTTTTTCCAATAGGAAATAAGGCCAGACTCGTTATTTTAATGCAATCAATTGCAAGGTTATTATTTTTTTGTAGTGGCAAATAAATTTGGTGACATTTATTTATTTAATTTTTAAAACGATAGCTGTCAGTTCATATTAGTTTATTAATAACAAAAAATATTTATTTCTTGTTTATTAGTAAACAAAAGACAATACTTGTCATTAATAATAATCTTGTTTATTAATAATAAAAGGTGACATGGGCTCCCTATCCTCCCTTCATATTGATAGACCCAGTAGTCCCCCGATTCACACTCGTAGGAGAATCGTAGGAGAGATTTTCTTCATTATTATTTTTATTATAAAATGGCAGAATAACTATATTTATTACAGGTTTAGGTAATAATTTTGAGTTTGATTTGAAAAAAAATATTGCTTTGTCTAGTTTAAGTCAATTAGGGTTAATACTAAGAATTTCAGCTTCAGGTGAATTAAACTTAACCTTATTTTATTTATTGACTCATGTTTTATTTAAGACAACTTTATTTATATGTGCTGGTTGTAAATTCATTGAAATAATAATCAAGATATTAGTTATATAGGATCAATAATTATTAGAATACCTTAAATAACACGTTGTTTTTTTTATTATTTCTAATATAGCATTATGTTGATTACCGTTATTATCTTACCTTTATATTTTTATTCGAATGATTTTATTAGTGAAGTTCTTTCTATAAATTATTTCATTAAAAAATAAAATCTAAATCTAAATCTAAATATAAACTAAATAACAATAATAATAGAAAGGCTGGCAATGGGCTATCGACCATTGGTCTTTCCGGTCATTAATATTATATAGAATGGAGAGACTAAAAAAACAGTATTGTTTACCAATTACATAAGGAGAAAAAAATCATTATACAAAAAAAGCAGCCTCTGCAAATAGGGTGAGTCTGGGATACTTATAGTTAGGAGGGGTTGATGGATTTCGACGGACTCAAAATTTGGTGAGAGAGAGGATAAATTTGAGTCTTTTAAGATGAATTTAAGGGAAAGGGAGAGGTATCTATCCAGGACTGGAACAATTTTGGTTTTGTAATATAGGAGGTCATTTGGAGGATTATGGAGTGGGTTGATTGGATGGCTGCTCTTGGTGAGGAGCAACGTTCGGATTATTGTTAGGAAAAAATTACGTTAAAAGCTTATTTCTGAATCCCATATTTCTTTAATTGGAGAAATACTCATTTTTAAGATTAACAGTGACTTACCAGTGACGACACGTTCAAAAGTACAGATTTTTAATATTGATTTTTAAAATCACTTAAAAACATATTTTTTATTTCGTAAGGGTTGCTTCCTATAAAAAAGTTTCAAGTAAAAGTGTTTTGAATCTGCGATTAAATTAATATGCCGCTTCTTTTATGGAAATCGTACGACGCGTTCAGAAGTTAATTTGATTAAGTAATGTATGAATGGGTCATGTCGGCCTTGATGCGAATGTGATGCACCGTTTTAAATTTTTAAACTAGTTTTTTTTTGTTATTACTGGAGTTTGGTCGATGGGTCAAACTCCAATTTGCACATTTTTCTTTTTTTCTGTTCATTATGTTAAGACTAGAGATTATTGTTAAAGATAAAACGAAATATCGAGTAAAAAATGTTTATTTGTAATAGAAAATAGAAATCAAAACAAACATATTCTTAAATTCAAAATTGGATCAAGCATATGTGTTCAAGAATTATTTATCGTCGAGCGGAAAATCTTTCTCACTGCAAAGATTGGCAAGCTTCTGTTTCTGACGGCGTACAAATAATTGACACCTGTATAGATCCACTAATACGTAGGGCAACCTGAGTGTCTTGAAGTATGTGATGGTCTCCGCCATTAATTTAATATTTTTATAGAACATTTTAAGCTCTATTTGTAAAGACTTTTCATCTGCCGTTAATTCAATCGTCTGAGTAGACATTTGACAATTGAATCTTCTTTCAATGGTATCCTTCAATGAATCCCTGAGCAATTCCCGAATATTCGGAGTACAAGCATTATTCCCAAATGTTTTCTTGATGAAGACAGTTTCTTCTAGTTGTTCTAGTTCTGCACGCGTCCTATTAAGATTAATTTTAGGGATGGAACCCGACGGATCTACCTTCCTTTCTAAATACGTGAATAAACGTTGAAACCATGGTTGGAACTTGATGTATTCAGCCTGCTTCTTGCTGAGGACTTCCTTTAATTTGAAATATCGTTCCTTCTTTATGATGATCAGATCCATAACGTTCGCTTCTTCCGGGCACTCAAATATCATATCTATCATGTCTTGAAACTCCAATGCCACCAATTCTATGTCTTTTACTAATTGCGGCAACCTATTCTGAAGAACATCTCGAGCCTTGGAGTGCATTTTTATCATCTTCATGGTATCTGCGCATTTACAGTTAAATGCGTCATACTTTTGAACTAACACATTAAAGTTTGATAGCTTGTCCTCCATCTCAACCAAATGAGCAAACACATATTTCTCGCTATCCTCAATCATATCTTGGCATTCCTCAATCAACTAAAATAAAAATAATGATTAAATAATGTATAATAATACAAATCATTCCTTAAAACTTACCGATAAGGCCGTTTCCATGTTGAAATTCTCCTCTGAAGGAAGTACTCGCATCAGCGGTAAGCCGCTGATTTCATGCAACTTTTCGTATTGACGAAAGAGACTGATAACAATTTTTGAAAACATGTCGAAAAATGATATTAAATCAATAATTTCTAAAGAAATAAGATGTTTCTAAAAGCGTGCACTTTGCGATAATAAGTAAGTTCTTGCAGTTGCAAGCAATTTATACCAATTTTTGCATCCCCACCATCGCACACCAACCCCCAGTTTTAGATGTATTCACTTTTTTATTGCCTGAATTCGTATTTTCTACCTGCTGTTTTCTAACTAAATACGATTACTATTTACTATGTTAAACATTTTTCTACGAAATACATTTTCTTTTAAATAATAATTTTTCTAAGATTTATTTAATTTTGGTTCTAGACAACAATGTATACAATTATGATAGTGGGTTGTACTATCAGGATCATATAACGCCACTTTTAGACAGACAAGTGCCATAAACACCAGGCTTATGCATTTTAAATTTGAATATTCTATTTAGATCCCGATTTTTGGAATGCTCATAAACAATACTTCTGTTTTAATCAGTTAAAAGCAGACATCAACACCGATTTTAATTTCTCTAAGTTCTGTGTTAAATATTTCATATAGTCATGTAGTGTTTTTAATTTATTATTATAGAAATTATTATAAATAATACCATGTTAACTATTTAAAATAGAATAAGCTATTATTCTTTGTTGTTCGATCTTTCAATGCGTGTGCTAATATTGGAAAATACAATATAATTAAAAGTTTAAGAGAGGTTGCAAAAAAGTGGTGAGATGAAATAATAAGCTATATATGTTTTACGAACTAGAAAATCTCTGTGACGGAAAATATAAA